>CABFPE010000282.1:469654-484860 GCA_900660155.1 Hofstenia miamia | reverse complement strand
AACATGGGAATTTCAAACCTAGGATGAGAATGACTCCCCTAAAGACAAGGGTTGAAATTTTAGCTGCACATGCAACGCAAAAGCACTCGAGAAATGCTGGTAGCCATGATGGAAATTTAGTATCGATTTTTTTTCTTTTGCTACAATTCCATTAATATCAAAGAGCAAAGCGCAAGTTTCAGAATGAAAAAGACCTTCATATAAATGGCAGTGGAGCATTCCAGTGTAAAAACTGACGACATTACCTAAGCTTATTCGAACTCCGGATATTTTTCTTAATGAAACTTTGTGATTTTAGTAAGAATTATTGGAAGTCCTCAGTTCTTTAGAAATTCTTTAAATATCAGCTTATATATTGTATGGCATTGTTTTACAGCTGGGCTATGGACTTCCAATTGCAGTAAAAGTCTATTATTATTGTGAGCAAATTGACCAGAAAACTAAGTTTGATATATTAGGAATTAATTCTAATGAATTGAATCATTTCCAACTGCAAGAAACAATATTAAGTTTATTTTAAAAAAAAATTATTTTTTTGATTTAATAATGATACTAGCATCACATTACTGAATATTATAACTTGATGGTGCTGATATGAATAATATTTGCGCAAAATTTCATTTTTACATCATAACCCAATCCAGTATTTTATGGAGGAAGGAAATTCTCGGTTCTTAAGAGTGAGATGCAGAAAAACCCAGTTAGCGAATAGGGTTACCAATATCAGCAAAATATATACATAAGTCTTCTCTACTTGCAACCCTTTCACCCCGTGGCTACAGACTTGTTACCTTTACAGCAACGTTGTAGGAACACTGAATTTGCAACATCATTTACAATTGAGAAATTCATTATTTCAACGCGTTTTAATAGTTTATAAAATTTTATCATCAGCTAATCAATTAAAAACAATGAAAAATACAGCTACGAACGGGTACTATTATAATAAAATATTTGAGATTGGCACAGATGCATATCGAATGCAGAGAGCAAATAAATACACACAATCCGATATGTATGTAAAAGAAATGTAAATTACTAACACGGAACTGCTAAAATTGATATAATTATCTTACCATATATGAAATTTTTAAAATATTAACAATGTTCAACTGCCTTCGAACGTGCTATATATTTACATTAGCAAGTTGGTAATAATAATCCGTCTGTCTGTATAAAGCCGTGTCCCTATACTTTTGCAAGAGACTGTATTAGAATGTATTCTTAGTTTATAAATAATAATATGCATCCTTTACGAGATCTATATAGGTTTATAGTTTTACTTAATGTATTAAGATAGGCTATAAATCGTGGAAATGCATGTTTCTTTTCTTCAAATTTGAAAAATATCTGAATAATGTAAATAAATATGTTTCGTTGATTCAGTGGTTGTGAATTTGTATATGGCTCAAAAAATTTTTCTTAAAAATCTTCCCCCAAACTCGGGATGCGGCTTATCTACGGATGCGGCTTATACACGGTGAAATACGATGTGTGAATGTACATTTTTACATATTCATGTTTATTCATTCTTTTGCAGAGATTGAGTTTTTCTATGTAGCTCATGCCTAACGGATCACTGAAATAAACTTTTATTAATTTCTTAATTTAAAATCTAAAATATTAACAAAAACTTTGGATGTATTAAGTCTTTACAAAGGCGTACATAAGTATTCGAAAATATTGATGTGTAAATTCCCAAGAAATCTAATGTGATATCCTTACTATTTTTGCAGAAAACTTTGTTCTTGACTTCATGTTTAACATTGTTTGAGACAAAAATCTATGATAATCAAAAACATGCATCTTTTAAAAAATGTACTTTAAAATTCAACAGCTTTTCATTATAAAAATGAACTAAATTTATAAATAAAAATTAAGAAAAATACTGTTTTATCATTGACCAGAGATCAAAATTTCATTGCTAGTAGTAAAATATAGAAAATATTCTATGAACTTAGAATCAGGCTTGGAACATCTGTAGTAACACCTGCGCGAATTCATATTTTCACATAAACACATACTTGGAAAAGTGCATTTTTACAAGACAATTGGAAGGAAGTGTCATTCTACAAAATAATTGGCAACAGAAAATCTTGCAGTGGTGTGACATTTTCATGTCATTGAAAGATATAGACTCTTAAAATAAACTTTGATTTCAGCATGTCACACAATCAAGATTCATTAATTCAGAAGAATGACGCCCTTGGAAGTCAATGCTATGGAAATTAGATGCTGATTATTTACATCTCAAAATTCCTCAATAAAAATTCGCTTAATATTCTTTGAAAATAGAGAGGTTTTATTATTTTCTACAAACGCAATAAACATTTTTATTTGCAGCAACAGTTCACGAACGTTTGATTTTGGGTCATAAAGGTGTTGTACGCGGTAACGTTGAATTTTGTAACGAACTAGTTGCTTAGGAGTGTTCATTACCCTCCAGCGACGTGGCCAGCCTAGAAATTTTGGAGGTGCAAAAATTTTCAGTGATATATTTATTTAAATATATATATATATATATATATATATATATATATATAATATGTATATGCATATTTTGAATAATGATAATAAAATACCAGTATGTTAGTTTTGTATTTCTACATAGATACATTTATAATTTTGATTTATGTTTCATTTATACCACTGGCTTAGGACATATGTAGAGTATAAGAATAAGACTGCCTCCAATATTGTAGATTCCAAAATTAGTGAATCCTATCATTTTGAATGAGATTTAATTGATATTTTTATTTTTGAAATTTGTAAGTATTTATAATTGGATGACTATTATATTTAATATCAAATTTCATTACTCAATCAACAAAAAAATATTGAGTGCTTAAGTAGCTCGAAAACTTAAGCGTTTCTCTATAGATTGAGCATTATTCGTAATACACATTAATATTGTGTGCACAAGAAGCAACAAAAATTTAAACACTAATCATTTTTTTATTATGATCTGAATCCATTTACTAAATTTAAAGGGAATTGAAAATTAAAATCAAAAAAGATAGTTTTTGATTATAGAGTTGCCAAATTCTTCATAATAATGATCTTTGTAGTTGCCAAGAAATCTTTCAGTTACTTGTCTGAAAGCATCCTATGCACTGCATCCATCAAGAGCTTTCTGATCCCAGATCTAACCAACATCTTGGGAAATTACTGTTTGATGTTGGCTATGACTAGTTAATCATTAGTTAAAGCTTCAAAATTCGCTAGTAGGTTGTAGATCACATTTCCTTCACTAATCACAAAGTCAGAACGCCCTGGCTATTCTCTGTGTATGTAATATTAATCTGAGTGACGGAATAGGCAACCACATTTTATGTAGCTTGTCTGAAGACCAATGAGTACAGCCAGGACCATGAGATCCACACAGACAAAATGGTAAATAATGTTTCACAATAAGATTGATTTTTGAATTGTTCATGAAAAATTCTCTAGATTACTATGCTCGTAAAAATTGCATCCTGCATAGTGTTATTAGAAGAGAACCAGGAAAATCATGAGCTCAAAACTAGATTATCTAGCACTGGCACAAAAAATCATGATTGACCCAAAAATCATGATTGATCTATTTTCAAACAAAAACAATTGATTTGAAAATGATTTAGTGGAAAATGAAAATCTGGGAAAATATGAAGTTTGATGAATCAACAGAAGAAGAATGACAGAAAATAGAATCAAATTGCCATATATTTCTAGTATCATATACAAGAGAAAAAATGAAATAATTGTTTACAATAATCCTTATGAAAATAAACTACCTACTCCTAATTAATTAAGGATTGGGAATTTTTCTCCCACAAATCACATACTGTAGTAAAAAAACAACTTCTTTAAATCATATTTAAATTAGTTAAATTTGATTCATCATTTTGGTTAGCAACATTTTCATTCTCTTATATTACATGGGTCTTGAGAAATGTATTTTTGCTTTTCCTGGCATTAAAAGGTAATTTATTTGGGAAAATATTTCACACTGTAATCAATAATATAAAAAAAATTGTATATAACATGTATATTTCAAAAAACATTGCTCATACTGCAACTTTTTAAATGTATGTAATTGTCTTTAAAAAGGTAAAAGAAAAATACTTCATTTGAATTTAAATTAAGCATTCCGTTATGGTATTTTATGGTTTCCAAATATTGTAAGTTCTATTATTATATTAGGATTCCAATGATTTGTTTTTCATGCAACTTCTCAAATTTTTATGCCATTTGATTCAAATATACATTAGTTTACTAATGCCTACATCTGATACACTTTTCAATATTTAGATTTGTGTTTATATTATGCATAAAATAAGAAAAATTGATTTCAAATCTTTGTCATCTATTAGGTTTTGCGCTGTCTTAAATGTTCGTTGACGGCCCAATAGAAGCCCTGTTTGTATAGCTGAATCTAACTTTTCATGATAACTTATAGGCCTATTGATTTGCCAAATAGAACAGATTAAATTTGATATTTAAAAAAAACAGCATAGTCAAAGCTTGCTAAATTCTCTAGCGACTGAGACAACATTGTTAGCACAAATTGCATAACATGTGTTTCTCAACGAATTCAGGTAAATTTCATATTGATGCGTCATCTTGCCAAACTTGAAATTAGGTCTGCCGATATTCTTCTAAATCAATTTTCAAGTTTTTAGCATCATAATAATTCTGTATAAATGAATTTGTGCATATAGTCCCAACAACCCTGTCAGCGGTTTTTTTGCCAGAAATGTCATGGTCTACATTGTGTAAAATTAGATCCACATAGAGTCAGGCTGCTATAGCCGATAGCACTGTGTCGAGTATTTCAGGAGATTAAGCATTGAGTTAGGTACACTCACTCCTATACACAGAAATTATTTCAAAATGCTATTTAGGTAAGTGCATTAGCTTCTTTCAAATGAATGAACATTGATAAAAACAAATGGAAGTGGGAAAATCAAAATTTTGGTAATGGCGTCGAAACGAAATATATGAATTAACTTGTCTTGAAAAACAAGTTAGTTTACCGAATACTGAAGTTGTCACTGCAAAAATTTTTTAGTAATTCAAAACCTAACTCTGTTTGCATGTTTACGCAAAAAGCTCAAATTGAGCTTACTACTGGTAATCAGTACTAGAATATTCTTAAGATTGTATCTGCATGCCTCAATTTTATGTTTTAGTCTAAACTGGATGACATTTAGATCTTATGTACTTAAACTTTTCCTGCATCGTGAATGGCAATAATTTGAATTTACTTCTGCTTGTTCCTCAGTAAAATCAGAATTATTATATTTTTGTAAAATTATGTTTACTGCACATCAAAGATGATATTATTGAAAAACAAATCGGCTGACATAAAGTGGCACTTAAGCATAGTAAATAATTTTCATGTAAAGCAAAGTTTTGACTTCATTTGAGGAGAAAAATTTGCTTAAGGTCATCCTTTTATTTTATCTATATTCGTTGAGATTTATTAAGCAAAAAGTATTTAATAATGGCTTAAGAGGTAAATTTTAGATCCGTCGGGTATGAATTATAGTGATCATTAATCTTAAACTTAATAATGTATAAAATAATAGCTAGTAGAAATATATTTCAGAAACAGTTCCTTTCACACACATTTCAGTACCCCACGTACAAATTTAGTTAACGCAATCTAAATGATATCTTGTAGTCATCATCTGGAACATATGTTAGTTGGTTCTCGATTCCAAAGAGAGTTGGAATTAGGCTTCCCTCTGGAACATAAAATTCAAAAGTAAACAACAGATTGGTAAGGAAATTGAAAAGTAGTGGTCTAGCAATGCTCTCACCTAAGCAAACACGTCTTCCAGCACCAAAGGGAAAGTAGCTATCACGTATGTGACTAACATTGCCGCTCTCATCAATAAATCTTTCAGGGATGAACTCGTTAGGGTTTTCCCAATATTTTGGATCTCTGTGGATTGCATATAAATTTGGAAAAACCATAAATTCCTTTGGAATGTCATACCCAGTTAGTTTGCAATCGATTTTAGGTTTATGAGGAACTGCAAAGGGTGCAATCGTCGCTAAACGAAGCAGCTCATTCATAAAAGCGACACAATATGGGAGTCGGTCTTTATCAAAATAGTTTGGATAGTCACCAGAAGGAATAACTGATTTAATTTCAGAGTAGACTTTGTTTTGGATCTCTGGGTATCTGACAGCATAAATGAGCATCCAATTTAAGATATCGATTGTGGTATCTGTTCCAGCACTGAAAATGTCGAAAATTAGAAACATTATGTATTCGTCATCTAGATATTCATCAATATCATTTTTCATACATCTTACTTTAACTATTGCATCAGATATATTCCGGATTTCATTACTGTTATACGTTTCTTCATGGTACTTATAGCTCGACATTATGATCTTCTTAAATTTGATGATCATGTTCACAATCCGCATATTAATAAAGACTATCAGTATATAACAAAGTAACTTATTTGGAAAATATACGCTTAAATAATGCTGATCGTTCAGGAGATAGGGCAGAACGACTTCCAGCCTTTTTAGGGCTTACCATGCCCTCTTCAATTCCATTAGTCTTCCAAAGTGTACGTGCTACATTCAATGCGAATTTGGAAGGTCTACTGCCTCCCAAGCTCATCAGATTGATATTGTTTTAAACCACTTCATCATGATTATCTGTTGGCTCAACCGCAATTGCACAAAATTTAGAGATTAAATCTCCTTCGGCAATCATTTTAAAGGCTTGATATCCTAGTTTTCTTTGTTGCTTCCACGTTTCAGACACTTGTGAGGATGCTACGTCTTTTCCTCCTCGAGTGGCTATATCAAGAGTGAATGTCAGTGCTCTGTCTGAAACGAGATCTAGGTTTTCTAACATTGCTTTTTTGAAAGTTTCATAACCGTTAATTATCACAGCACAGCCCATGAATCCGAAGTCCAACTTAACTATTTCGGAATTATATGTCTTCGAATAATCAATTGCAACTTTGTAAAGCCTGTCGGAGTTCCTAAATATAATATTTTAATAATTCGACATTATTAAAATTCTATAATGCATTTCTTATATACTTAGGTAGCAGTGTTGGCTTCTTTACTATCGCCCTCCCTTATTCTATAATAGCAACACCTCCACATTTTCTTTTTTTATACTTGCTGCTCCAAGAACTACCGGGACTTTGACTGTTTCTAGGATTAACCTTCTATTTCTGTATTTCTCCAGTATTCTTTTTGCATCACCTTCTATTTATACCTTGTCTTGTTTCCCGAAAGACGTTTGTTATGAGGAACAAGGACAACTATATAACCATGTTGGATGAAGAACTCAGCATATTTTGAAAAAAACAAAAATTTCCTCTTTCAGATTCTGAAAAATAATGATCCAAGAGAAGACACTTCTGAAGTCACTCACTACCTGCTAATTTTTCTTTTCAATCTTATCAATTTTGTAGTAATTTCTTAAGAATTTCTGAAATTTTAAATATTTTGCAATAATTCTTCAGATTTTATCACAACATAATTGCCCATTTTAGTTAGCAACCTAGTAATATTTGTGATTTACATCATATCCATCCTTTCAGTGTCTTGTTTTAATAATAGACGCTTAGATCCCAAGCCTAAAAAATGTCATTTCATTCATATATAGAAATTTAATCATCAACAAAGATGATTCAGTTCTTCAAGTACTGATTCGTTGAGAATATTGACTCTTGAAATTATTGATATATTTTCATAAACTGTGATTAAATTCAAAAGAAATATTTTACCAAAGCTATGCTACAACAAGTAGCTTGTTATTTTCGAATGAAAAGATTTATAGACTAGATAAAATAATCATTCTTTATGAAATATGTCATTGTAGAAATTTAAGTTCATTAGAACAAATTTTTAAATTAAAAAGCTATAGTGACACAGTCCTCATGACAAAATAACCCCCAGCTTTTTTCTCTTTACCTATATTCGGCAAATTTGAAACTACAATAAGTGCTAGGGAAAAAATGTATGCTAAAGATTGGCCATTGACAGATCAAAGTAGTGTTCTCTTTGAAATTATAGAAATAATGCAGTAAAATTGAATCAATATATTAATCTTTTCCTTTTGCCAGATTTCAAACAAAGTCTTCTAGCGATTCTCAATGATAGTGGTATAGAAATAGAGTTTTTACGATATGACCTCGTTAACCAATAGCATGAGACAATATCAGTACGAGCCCGTGAACAATTTGATTAAATATTTGCTATCATGCTACAACCATTAAACAAAATTATGGCAAATATGTCCATTCACTATTCAGTTTGATAAATAATGCAAAATTTTAGCACAATTAATTTTAGTCCAATAGATGTAGTAATATTGGTGTGTAAATATAAAATATTCTACAGTAGACAAGTTTACGTATTTCTAAGCGTAATTCAAAGAAACTTAAGCTAAATAGCAATAAGTCCGAACTAAAGATCTTAAAAATTATTAGCATAACGCATAGAAAAAAATATAGAATGAAAAAATATCACGTAAAGATATAAATTTTTAGATCTGCTCCTGATCAGGAGAGTAATCATTTGCGTGCAACACCGCAATATGACTTTCGGAAACTTTTAAGAATTTCACGAAATATATACATGTTCACATACATATACATATACATATCAAATCAAGTTAGAAATTTTACTTCAAAATTGCAATGACATAATTTATTGTACTAATTTTTCAAAAGCTCAGTTAAAATATTATTGTTGCTTAAATTATTTTTAATGAAAATGTAATCATTACGCTGATTCACATGATCAGAACAAATAAGTGATATTGCGTACAAACACTTACTGTCTTCTTGCCGATTGTATGCAATTATAACACGAGTGAAATTTTAATGATTTCAATGCCTTCAGCTTTCTAGTTTAATAAGCTTAAATGTCGAGATGAATCTATTGCTTTTTTTATAGATCTCAAGAATAATTCGGAATCAACAAATATTTACTTTAGAGAACTAAATTGAATTTCAACATGGATTTTTCACAAATACAACAAAATCATCGATTCAGTAATATTGGTCGGCTTAAGTTAGGGCTATGTGTATACTCGACCAAACTCGAAAATTAAGTATTAATAGATTTCAATTCAAGCCGAGTCGGCCCTAATTTAGTTGATTTAATATTGAATAGTGCTGGGTATGTTTGCATAATTGAAAAAAATAATAAAATTTTCTATTTTAAAAACATTACTACAAAAATTCTCCAGAGTCCATTGGATTGAGCGTTATTGTCTATCAAATGATCCTTACTAGTATCATTTTCTAGTCGTTCGTAAAAGTTATATTTAAACTTCATTAGGTTGCTATTTCAAGTTGGTAAGCAACCTTCACACATTATTCAAATGAAATTTGTCAGATCTTCCATTCAGTAATTTAATAACATCAGCATTGATGGCTTAATGCGTTGTCAATATACAATAATGATCAATTACACATATTAGCAAATTACAAATGTAACTGCTAAAATGTATTATTTCGTACTTGGAAAACAGGTGATTATTTGCAGTGACTTTACAATTATGATATTGATAGGTCTATGTGCGTAGAGAAGACTCGAATTTCGAAATTCGATTTATATGCTACTCTGCACTTAATATATATGTAGTATGGCTAAATGAAGTTTGATTTTTTTCAACATGGTTGCGAATTGGTTTTTCTTTTGCCTCATCAAATCTAATCAAAATAATAATATTGCATTTCTGACGAGTTTTGTACAGTAAGCGCCAATTTTGTTGAATACGAATTACTGTGCTTAATATTGATATTCTCCTTTTATATGTAGCAAAAGATACTTAAATATCTGATTTGAGGAATAATTGTGGTCTCTCGTCATAAGCAAATGTAGCGAACAGGTTATAGTTCTATATTTAAGTATAAATAAGTACTCTTCAAATTCAGAAGAATTTCTTATTGCAATAAGTACATTCACTTTTCAGTATAACTTCTGAAATCTGTATTGTCCAGATTCTATTGTGATAGTTGGTTTTCGTTTGGTTTGTTAAATTTATTATACGTAGAAGTCCCATTAAAATAGTGATTTTCAATGTATGACCTACTTCAAATGCAGCAAATTGTACATCGAACAAATGTGAAAGCATTTGCAAGTGATTTTGCGACCATATTTGTGCTTTTTACTAACAATTATCATTCATGGTTGAGGGGTGAACAGAGTTTAAATTGAGCATACTATTCTTGTGAAATTTTCAGGCTTGCTGTTGTGTGTTGTGTCCACAACACAACATTGTTGTGTGAAATTGTAATTTTTTTGGGTACACAACACAGCATGTTGAGTAGGACATAAAAATTCATCGTCATAAACTTGTCTGTTTTGCCTCTATTTAAAAAAATCTGACCCCGGAATTGTTTTATTTACAAATTCACTAAAAAACTAGTTACTGCGGTATTTTTAAGCAATGTAAGTAAAGAAAGTAAAATCCCATTCGTTGGACTATTAATATGATTGTGATCTTGAAAAGTAGCAGGTTTAGCATACGTTTCATCAATTCGCCATGCAAATGTTTGCATTAACTGGATATTTTAGACATAGTCTAAGTTTGATGAAGAAAATGATAATGAATTTACAAATAATCCACATAATGCAATGCCCTCTAGTTTTAGACATTCTAGTTTTAAAAAGAGATGCTCCTGAAAACACAATGGGGTGGATTTTCACTTAAGTGGGGGATTTGGATGGTCAGCTCTTCAATTATTTAAAATTACACCATCTTAAATTTGCCGTTTTTCTTAGAACTTCAATTTTGACATCAGAAAATTTAGCTCGAATTATTTTCATATATATATATTGTGTCAATGTGATCCTCACTGAAAGTGGGGATCAAAACTCTGCCCCATGGATAAGCCTGAAAAGTCCCTAAATTACCATTAGTGTTATTTTTAATCAAATATACATTGAATATATTCTTGCATTGTTTAACATTTCCAGTTGTTTTGCAAAAACAGTTTAGTTTATTTAAGAAAAAATGCAAATTGTACAAAAATAGGTCACTACTTTTGCTAGGAATAAATTTTAAATGGGGCATCTATGATTAAGCAACTCGTGGATGCCAGTTTTTGATTATTATTTTCATTCTCAATTTGAAAAGCCGTTTAATTTAATTAGTAAAAATCCATCACCTTAGTTGCAGAAGATTTCCGAACAATGGTAGGGGAGTTGGACCTGGTGGCAATGTGTACCGTCTATTCTTAATAATCTTGAAAGCAAGGTAGGCAATGCCAGCGCTAGCAAAAAATATGTACCAATTTCGCTTGTCTCGAATAATCTCCTCCCATTCTAATTTGTTGGTAAATTTGGCATAGTCGAAAGTTGCCATTGCCTTAATAATATAAGTTTGGCACTTTGCTAAAACAAGCAAAACTTCAAAACTGTGCAAACCATTATAAGTGATTGTGCACGTTGTTCCCTAGATGGCGTACATTAAGTTAAATTACAGTGTCAATCAATATTGAGCAAGCGCATGTCAATAATATAATAATATATTTGTGAAATTATTGATAAAGAAACATTCGATGAGGATTAAAGATATGGAAAACAAGGGCGTTATAACAGCTCCAAATATCAAAATCCAATTGCTATTAAAGGCAAATTTGATATCAATATCATAAACATTAATTTTTTGCCAAAAAATGGTTTTGAAAAAGATTTTTTACGCAATTGAAATAAATTGAAGAAATTTAAGAATAAATGTAATTTTGCACGTGCCTCAAATCTTAGGAGCTCTTTAGTAATAACTTGGAAATCATCAACAGAGAATTAGGCAAAGGTGTAGTGACGTAAATAATAAAACATATTATATTTATATTCACGAGCCTTTTTAATGTCATTCCAGTACAATATATGACATCCTAAGGCTAAGAGTCCCTAACGAAGAGTTACTACATCTGAAGCAATCACGAAATCAGCAGTGAGTTATAATGGTTTATATTCGCAAATTTAATAACGTATAAAATAGCTTTTGAATTATTAAATATTAGCTACTAGAAATACATTTTAAACACACATTACAAGATGTTTCTAAAGTATTGCATTACGCCATCATTTCTGCTGTAAGTGAGTGAATTATTTTAAAGATTTTACCTTTTAGAAAATTTAAAACATCAATAAAGTTTGCAAAATACTTCCACTATGCAACTTTGTGCTTAAAAAATGGAATTAATTATTTCAAACTGCAGTTTATAAAGGAAATTTTGAAATATTTCAAGATAATCCTTTGCAAACAACTTAAATCATCATCATCAATTGTGATTCACAGTTTCTTTCTCTTTTAATGATGCACATATTATTTTTGATAACATTTCCTACGCTTGTTCAAAATTCGGTCATTAGAATATATATATATATATATATATATATATATATATATATATATATATTTCGAAAATTTTTAAACTTTGTAATATTTGCACATTATTCTCTAGATGGACACAAAAATAAGTGTCAAAATTTTGTTGTAACGTATTAATTTTTGTTCACATGGAAAAGTAGTTTTCACATACATTACGTCTTTAGTTAACGCAATCTAAATATAATTTTGTAGACATATTGTTTATTTAGAATATGTTACTACCTCAAACTGATGTTTGCATTGAAACACAGCGTAAACTAAATGAAAATGAGGCTTTTGCTTTTATAAAATCCCTTCATCTTTCGACATCAGGATTAAACAGGTTTAAATCATGTCAGGTTGTATACTGAAATATATCAAGTTGCGTCATGAAGAAACTAATGGGTTACCATCAAAAATTAGACATTTCAATTAGGAAAATAGTCCTTCTACTACTTACACTATCCTAAATATGTATTAACCTGAATTATCCTAGCGTTACCATATGGTAACGCTAACATATTTGGGCACACTGCATTAAGAAATATTCAAATTGCAATCTATTTCATATTTTGACAACATAATATTCCCACTACATTTTTCAATTATCATAAAAAAATTTTGCAAGCGCATGAGGACTGCAGTTAGAGCAATATTCCAAGGAAAGAAATCTTAGATAAAAAATTCAGGATAATTTGGATGAAGAAAAAGGACATGTAGAGAGGTTAGAAAGATCAGGTCGACCAGCAGTAAAGTGGATGCAAGTGAAAAGTCCCGACGGTGCCATTGATTAGTGTCAAAATGACGAAAAGTATTAGTTTTGGCCAAATTGGGCTTAGTGCCACGACGGAAATATTGCCATAACTTGTCTTGAAAACTCAAGATTCAGTATGTGGATACAGACATGAATCTAAAGGACACTCCCCAACTTCAACCAATTGAAAACTTCTCGGCTTATTAAATCAGGAGGATCATTGTAAACGATGGAAGGCAAATGATTTTTATCAGTTGGAAAGGACAGTGGGATATTGCCTAGGAAAAAATTGACAGGGATGTTGTATGCACAATAAAGGATCATGTGAAGTCTAAGCTCCGAAAGGCTTGCGAATCTGGAATTGAATCCTTGTTAAAATAATGAAAGCTATAGTTATGAAAATAATTTTCCATTGCAACAGTGCATATATGAGATGTATTGTACTAGATAAATTTTATTAACTTGTCCACGAATGATATAAAATTAAAAAAAGCGCATTTTTTACAACGCTAATAATTGAAGCAGAGTTTTTGTATGGAAGTAGTGATTTTTTTCTACTGATTTATTTCAAAGATATTCAGAAAATTCTCTCAAAAAATAACTTATAAAAAGCGAAATAGGTTATTTAGCATTAGCCAATGTACATCTAGAATATAAAATTCCCTCGTCGGTTATGAAAGATAACACTGCGACTTATTTGGTGGAATTAACTGTGAAGTTATTCTAGGCCTGGTAATCAATTTCAAATTGAATGTCTGGAAACCTTGGCCATTTCTCTTAAGCTCTGCAGAAGTTAAAATTTACAAAATTTGGCGCTAATTTGCAAACTATATTTCTTGAACTTGTAACGTTCAGTGCGCTTTATACAAATTAAATATGTCTGCATGCGTAAAAATTGATAAGTGCTTATATTGTGTAAAGATCTTTAAATGAAAGCTTAAAATTTTATAAAACATGAAAATAAAAAATACTCGCATATAGAAAAAAAACAATTAACTTTTGAATACATGTAAGATTGATAATGAACTTCAAATTTTATGTCTACAATATAAGCGTCTATGCTAATATATTTATACAAAATGTATATTTTCTACGTTATAGGAAATCCCTCATTTGGTTTTAAAGCAAAAGGAAATCGTTTTATAAACTTAAAATAGAAACCTGATTTTTATCTAAGTTTTGTTTTTCTTCAAGAACTGTCCGTCCACTTGTGTCCATTCGCTGGATGACCAAGTGATCCAGAACCATTTTTTGTTTAGCACGCTCAATTATATCTTCTTCAACGGATGATTTCGTAACTAGCCGATAAATATTTACCTAAATAGATTAGAATTGCATGCATATTAGTGTTTCTAAAGCTTTAACTATTTTAAACAAAAAATGTGCTTAAATAATGCTAATAAAACGTTTAAAACAGTCTTAAAACGAAAAAAACATTACTATTCTTTACTATATTAGGTATTTTAATTGCACAGTTTACAACACTATGTCACATAGTTATCTCTCAGATATAGATGCCTAAGAACAAGGATCCCATTGAGAATTTTTTTGAATGTGGACATAGATGCATCACATGGTGTATAGTGTTTCATGATTTAATCGTTGAATCAAAACCAGATTAAATCTCGAGTTCAATTAAAACGAAAAAACCTCGTTTCATAAAAAACAACCCCATTCGACAATATTTTTAACATGGAATTGACTAAGTATTGTAATAAAGGAAATCATTAGGAAATTGTATTCCGCTTTCTTAAAATACTTGTGATTACAGTTGTTTTACTACAATTTGTTATATACCGCCCACCATGTATTTTTTACACATACCTACATGAGATGTTTTTTTTACAAACATGCTTGAATTTTTTGAATGGTGTTTTTGTACCCCCTATTTTCATAATCCATTTTTGGAAAAACGGACTTCTCTCTATGTAATATGTAAATTTTTGCTCAAATGCCTTTATGCAGCTAATTTTTCAAAAATCCATAGTAGAAAAGGAGGTACTAGTATGTATATATCGCATATTTTTGCAATGAGTAGCGACTTTGATCTTTAGTGCTACTCTCAAATTTAACACAATGAAATATATATATATATAA
>CABFPE010000282.1:441605-468654 GCA_900660155.1 Hofstenia miamia | reverse complement strand
TGATAGGTAAATAAAATGGGACGTGCCTTTTGTTCTGTTATCAATATTTATGCTAAAATTCAGACATTTCTTCTGTTTGTGATTTGAAAACATCTGAAAAAAAATTTTGACATCTGAAACGGTCTTGTAATTATATGTGCCAATTTGTAAATGCAAAATGCTTTTGGAAGATGCTGACAATTTCCGGCATTTTCCAGAATTGAATATTTTCAGGCAATGCTGAAAAAACTTTTCATTATTATAATATACAACTACCATAAAACTGAATTTTACGTACTTGAAAAGTCATCTTTTGAGAAAATGTATTGCATGTCACCACCTATTATTTACAACTATATGCAAATTAAGCTAAATTACTATATTTGATTGCAAATATTTAAAATAATGACAAAATCAAATTTACAAGAATAAATAAAAATGACGTGTTAGGAATTGATTGGTATTCAATTGGCATATCAGTGGACAATATTGGCCAATGAAACCAATAATGGCCCATTGGCAAACCAATAATGCATGTTACTTGGGTTCTGTACACTGAAATTATAAATATACGCCTACTATATTTTAATCGTAGATTTATATTTTAAGTTAAAATGTAAGCAATCTAATTAATTAGCATGCAACATGAATGTCTTTCAGTGTACTTTTTAATTAAGAACGAATTCAAGATTATATAGAATTTTAGATGACAATCAATATAAATTAGAAATCATTTGATTTTACATGATCACTTTGAAAATAATCGAATTTGTTAGTTCTATACAAATACATATTTCAACAACAGTTATATTAAAATTCAAATTAAATTTTAATATAATTGTTAATAATAAACATATCTGTTAATGTTAAATCAATTTTAATTCTAAATCAAAAGACAAACAATTCTTTCATTGCTGCATTGATAAAACATTCAGTCTAGTGTAATTGCAAAAATTATATATTACATCGTGTGTATACCTACATTAACCACAATGGAAATATTGAATTTGTCTCGATAGATGGCGCATAACAAATATGTTTCACAGACAGTAATATATTTAATTTAACCTTGTGTGTACTTAAACTAACTTTCTGGCGAGAATGGTAACCTTCGAGTAGATTTCCTCTTAGGAGAGATAATACCAAGTTCACATGAAATTCAGCATTAAAGCTGACATGATATTCTTAATAAGACAATACTTAGGAAGTAATAATCTTTGTAAAATTAGTCTTATGCATAATAAGATTATTAAGATTTCATTCAACTTAGTAAGATTACTAATATTGTTATAAAATAAGTAGAGAAGTAGTAAGATTAGCATAAATTTTCAACCTGGGTAAGCATTAAAAGAAAATTGTTTGAACTCGCTAAAACAGAGCCGACAACAACTAATTGGACTAATTACGAAAATCAAAGAAGATAATTAAACAAATAAGAAATAAAAAATCTGCCTTAAAACAGAAAAGGTTCTTTGATAAACCAAGCAATACAAACGAAAAATGGCGATATATTCATAATTTTTTGGGAAAAAGTAAAGAACTTTCAACTGACATTAACGAATTAAGTATTGATAACAAAATTACAACGGAAAAAACAAGAATAATAGACCATTTAAATGCAACATTTAAGGAACTTGGCTATTTCAATTTTCCCCAATATAAGAGAAAGACAAACATTAAAAAATTCCCAGCAAAATCATACTGCCATTAACAGTAACATTTTTCAGTTGAACTCCAAAGAAATTATCAGGTGTGGGTCCATCATTATGAGATTTCTGAGCCACAGATGTTGGAGATTTATCTGAAATAATTAATAATGATCTTGCCTGTATCGAATTTCTCAGTTCAGTGAGAGGATTTTTGAAGCCGTGACAATGTCTTTTTATTGATTTTAATGCATTTTCAAATTTAAAACAGGAGAATTCTGATAACGTTCCAAAATTCAAAACATTGTCACTTAAATGTATTAAATTGTGTACATTATAAACACTGAACTTTTTGCCATATAGTTTATGCGAGGTGGATACAAAATCGACGAGAAAAGTTTTTGCTAATGAATTGTACGCTATATAGAGGCGAGGATGACTTAAAACAAAAACACCACAAAATAAAAGTAAAAAGTTTTTATAAAAATCTAAGGTGATATTTGATTTTAAGGACATGATTCCACCATATAAAAAAANTCAAGCCGCAATTTCGTTTTTAAAACAGTATATTAAATTAAATGAACAGTCTCAAACATTTTTATGCGTGGATAAATATTTTAATAGTTTTCACCATACAGCAACTAAATTATGGAATAACTTAAATAGAGAAATTAAATTTGAAAAAAATTACAAGAAATTCAGAAAGAAATTGCGAACATTCCTCTTTAATATACAATGCCTACTTAATGACAATAATACACTACATTCATTTGAAAATTTTGTATAAAATGCACACATACAAAACACACACACATTTTAATATTATATATATTTATTATATTTGTAAATAGCTTTTTGTAGTTTTGTAGTTTATAGTTTTTGTACCCTTTTCTTATAGCAATAAATTGCTTTTGATTATTATTATTATTATTATTATTATTATTATTATTATTATTATTATTATTATTATTATTATTACACTCTTAAGTTGAGAAAACTGAACCAAATATTGCAAATTTTTGAGATTGTAGAAGTAATTTATGTATATTATATATTATATTATATTTTGCTATTACTAATGTTTTGAATATGTATTGTCATCACGTTTGATATTGAATTCCTAATATATATCGCAAGCAGTTTTTAAAACAGAATTTTTGTAATGGGGCCCTTTGGGTGGCAGAGAATAAAGTGTGGGACAATATGGGGCAGATTTCAGTAGGTGGAAATGGGGCAGGGCAAATATCTGGCCCACTTCCATCTCAGTTCTAACCTATACGCAAGTATATTAACTGATTTCAGTTTGAAATGTAATTCAAATGTTTTAACGTGAATATTTTTTAATGGACGCATCTCAACCATTTTACCATTAGAATATTTCAAATGTAGGCTAACACAAAGTTAAATATAAATAAGGGAATTGTTGTAAACATTTCATATTAAATTTAGTTAAATTTTCACACGTAATATTGAGTATGACAAACTTCCAAAGCAATCAAAAAGTTTGCTACACTTACACGCCACAATTGCTAGATGACATAAGATTCATTTACGACAGCGATTCTTCAGTGATATTTATAATATTGCTTTACCTTTATATTTTACTATGTGCTGAAGGTCAAGTTCTGCAAAGCTTTCGCTTCTCCCTTTCTAATTTAGGAGATTTCTGTGAGCTAGATATGAGACAATGAAATTGGATAGCAGAGTACATCTACACAAGAATTTATTGATTGGCAATGTGGGGCAAGAAGATAAATGTGGAAAATTTGAATACTAATTCATGAGCGGGGAATAAAGAAGTGAGGTGAACAAATTCGATGTGTCTTTGCGTGCCCCACTTGCCTCTTTGTAATTATTTTCTTGAGATTAAACTAAAACTGCTTAGAACTACAAGAACCTCAAATCTGACAAAAAAATTATTCCATTTTTGTTGAAGCTGCATAAAATTGAACCTACTGCTTCCCTAGATAACTTGAATTGCTTTTGCTGTAATATAAATAAACAATGAATAACATTGGAAAAGACTGCGTACCAATGCCACAAATTCCTGCAAAATAAATCTTGTATGCTGCAGTTGAGTTTTTTATGTTTATAGGCTCAAAATCAGCTTGGTTTGTCATGCAAGAATATGTTTCAATTCAATCTAAGAAAAATATTATATAACAAGTAATGCTTTTAAGTCATAAATTCAAATTTATTATTACTATTTCCTACATTTACTAGAAAATAGAACACATACAGTTGAACAGTAAGACCGTTTTGCCACACTTTTACGCAGTATTTAATTTTACGGAATATTGGAGTTCAACTGATCCTATTTTCGTATTTGGCACGATGAAAAAATTACTGAGTATTGGATTCTTACGCAGCACTGGTCTTACGCAATACTTTACTTTATTATTAATAATGTAATTCACATGACAAAATAGATGTTTACTCATTTAACGAATTATTTACACATTTTATATTAACGCAATCTAAATGAAATTTTGTAGTCGTCATCTGGAACATAAGTTGCTTGGTTTTCAATTCCAAAAAGAGTTGGAATTGGGCTTCCCTCTGGCACATAAAATTCAAAAGTAAACAATAGATTGGTAAGGAAATTGAAGAGTAATGGTCTTGCAATACTCTCGCCCAAGCAAACCCTTCGTCCAGCTCCAAAAGGAAAGTAACTATCACGTATGTGACTAACATTTCCACTTTCATCAATAAATCTTTCAGGGATGAATTCGTCAGGATTTTCCCAATAATGTGGATCTCGATGTAAGGCATACAAATTTGGTAAAACTATAGTTTTTTTCGGAATGTCATACCCAGATAGTTTACAGTCGAATTTAGGTTTATGAGGAACTGCAAAGGGTGCAATCGTCGCTAAACGAAGCAGCTCATTCATAAAAGCGACACAATATGGGAGTCGGTCTTTATCCAAATAGTTTGGATAATCGCCAGCAGGAATAACTGATTTAATTTCAGAGTAGACTTTGTTTTGAATTTCTGGATATCTGACAACGTAAATGATCATCCAGTTTAAAATATCGATTGAGGTATCTGTTCCAGCAACGAAAATGTCATAAATGAGAAACATTATGTATTCGTCATCTAGATATTCATCAATATCATTTTTCATACCTCTTACTTTAATAATTGCATCAGATATATTCCGGATTTCATTACTGTTATATGTTTCTTCATGGTACTTGAAGCTCGCCATTATGATCTTTTCGACTTTGTTAACCATTTCCACCAACAGCTTTGAGGTACGGCTTGGGAGAAATGATAGAAAAGGGAATAAATCCTTAATAGTGCCATTACCAACAATTTGCATAAAAGATCTATTTAAAGAGTTAAGAAATAAGAAATCTTCATCATCATAGTCATATTCTTTTCCATAAGACAAATTACAGACTGCATTGAATATTCCAAAAGCAATAATATCTCTTGGATTGATTAAGTCATTCTGCTTTTCTATCATCAGATTCTTTTGTTTTTCAAACGCAATTGCACAAAATTTAGAGATTAAATCTCCCTCTGCAATCATTTTAAATGCTTGATATCCTAGTTTCCTCTGTCTTTTCCATGTTTCAGACACCGGTGCGAAAGCCACGTCTTTCCCTCCTCGAGTAGTAATATCAAGCGTAGATGACAGGGCCCTATCTGAAATGAGATCAAGGTTTTCTAGCATTGCTTTCTTGAAGGTTTCATAACCGTTAATTATCACAGCACAGCCCATAAATCCTAAGTCCAACTTAACTATTTCGGAATTATATGTCTTCGAATACTCAATTGCAACTTTGTAAAGCCTGTCGGAGTTTCTAAATATAATATAATTTTAATTACACTTAATCTTTTTCAAAACTGTTGTACACTCAAAATATAAATAGTAGTGAGCCAACTTCAAAACTGCAATTCACTGAATGTACTGTATATATATATATATATATATATATATATATATTCACAAAGAAAAAATGAAACAGATCTTTAGTGAGATTTTTTTGCTTTCTATGCAAACAATTTTTTGTGTTTATTTTTCTATCGCTTCATTTTTCAGGATTGTAGAAAATACCAACCCAAACGTTTACTCCAGCTCAGTGCTTTCTAAAACTTATCAGGGACACCCTCTTAGTCGATATTCAAATCTAATCCCATCCCTCTGCAAATTTAAGTCGTCAAAGCTTGACCATCCTAAAACCAAATTCCTCCTGAAAATTTCATAATCCCCGACCTAGTGAGGATTTCGTACTCATGGTTACGAGCCCGTACTCTAGGCCATATGAAAATAAAATGTTCCAAAACCTTGTCATTGCTGACTTTATTTTGGGCAAGTTTTGTGTTTCAAACTATTTAACCTACCTGTTTCTCTTATCCAATGAACTGAATCAATTCGAGTCTATCTTTATTTAGTCCTTGGCTACGGATGTTTAACACTTCTTGAATAAACTATTTAGAGTTTTCATAAGTAACTTCTGCTCTAATTTGAACATTAATATTTCAGTGGTTTTGGATATATTTAAAAGTTGATGAGCTAATGAGTATGAGTATACACAATAGTAAGAAGCAAATCACCTTAATTCCATGAGATTCCCAAGCAAAGGCAACGGCTTTGGACCTGGTGGCAAGGTGTACCGACTGTTCCTAATATATTTGAAAGCTATATAAGCAACACCAGCGCTTGCGAAAAATATGTACCAATTCCGTTTGTCTCGAACAATATCTTCCACATCTAAATTGTTGGTAAGCTTTGCAAAGTCGATTGTCGCCATTGTCTAGTAAATATAGCAGTTTGAACAATTGGTTAAATGAATGCACACCTTCAGAGTTGTGCAAATTGTAATGAAATGAATGTGCAAGTTAAACGCTTGATGAAGTTACATTAATTCAATATGAATAAATATTGCGCAAACCTGTGTAAAGCTCAATATTTGTGTAGTCAATACTTGAAGAGCTGTACGATTGACCATACCATATACTAGAGTAATTTTACCCTTAGCGAACAAAAAAATGTGTGAACCACAAACACATGCCCATAAAAGCAAAATGAATTTACTTTAAAATTGAAACTTAGAATATTCATTGCAACCCTAGGCATAGACTTTGAAACATTGTTTTATAAGAACTAGAAAAACAAAATTTTTGCTCAATTTGGAGTGTTCCTATTTTTATAGGCAGAGGTTCTAACGATTCTTCTCTTATTCATATTTGTGTTCTCTTCAAACTTCTCACCGAGAATAGTGATAATGAGGTTGGATGAAGTTGCAACGGTTTTTTTAATATCTTATGTGTGCAGATAAGAAAAATGTTTGGATTATTTGAATACGTGTAGCAAAAGATTGGACGTTAATAAATTTATTATGATAAAATAGAAAAAAATTATATTTGCATTTGGGCCTAAAGATTGTTATAGTGATCTCAATATATATGAACTACTATTAAATAACAGTCAATGGGGCTGGTTGGACCGACCTCTAACCTGCCCCAAGCATATCTGTTTTAACAACGCCGAATTGACTTGCATAACTAATACTTTCAAAGATTTTTGATGTCAACTATTCAAGTTTAAAAAACTATGTGAGTAGAATCATAATCATTTGTTTACCTCGACCATTAACAGTGCCAAACTAAACGCAGATTCAATTATAAAATTTGGTTTATGGGCACGGGCCCCGATAAAAATCGTTCATCTATTTGTAACCTTAATCCCATGCTACACGAACATACTTTATTAACAACTTTTGTTGGTCAATTAAAATCGTTCATGTAGCACCCAACTGCTCCAACCAAATTCAGGATATATCGCAAGTAATTTCTGCACTCGTCAATATCATTTTCAAAATGGAAATGATTAAATTACTGTCTCCACTTGCTATCTTAAGCTGTAAGCGAAGAGAGTTTTTTCGATAATACTTTTTCAAAGTTATTTGTATATTTATGCATTTCATTGATACGTGTATATTAACGTCCGCAATTGTGAAAATGCAAAAAAACTAGTACTAGCAGTTTTCGTTTACCCGAAATTTTTTCAGTTTTTATTATCCAAATCGAAAATTTTGTATGTAAATTTGCAGTAAATCATTATTAACAGCATATTGTTCTGAAAGCATCTGTAAGAAACACAAAACAGCATTTGTTGAAAATGGATATACTTCGCAATTTGAAAATATGTGTCAAGATTAGTTTTTTTAAATACCATTTTTCGCTAAATGCGTTTACGAAAGCTGCTATTTGAAAAAGGCAAATATAAAGAGTAAAATGGGATTTTGTATAGACGAAAATTATTTCAAATTCAAAATCAAAATAGTTCTAGAAACCGGTCATGTGGAAGATATGAATTTGCATTTAGTGGGATATATATACTGTATATATTATATAAATATAAATATATATATATATATGGTGTGTCTGTAAATTAATAGTTTCTAGCCCAGGAAAAATTCAAAAAAATATAAGTACAAAATAAATTTTTATTTAAAAAATCTATTTACCACCGTTTAAAATTACTTCATTTAAATGCCATTTCAATTTTTCTATTTCTTGCAGAAATCTATCTTCGGCACCTTTCAATTGTCAAAAACTGACTTATTAACTGGCACATTTTAAATTCAGGCAAATGAGACTAAATTCATGTTTCGGGATTTCATAAATGCCTTGGTTACTGCGGAGGCGTGTGACTGAGCATTGCCATGCTGGAAAGACCCCCACACCTTATTTTTTGTTTGAGAAAGAAGAATATTTATATATATGTATACCCATTCTTAAATATGTATATTCTGATAAATTACTACAGTAAAAGTCAATGGGTGCCTATTTTACAGCTAGATTAACTAATGGATCATGTTTAGCTATTACTTGTGATTATACTTTTTGAAATTTTCAAATACTAGCTATATATTTATCTTTTATTATTAGCACAACTTAAAATGAGCGCAAATATTATCAACTGGAGATGACAAGTAGGCAATGACATTTAGTGTGTTGAAAATTTAAATATAAATTTTGAAAGTTGCTTTCAAATGCAACCTTAAGCGGCCTCGCGACCACTTACTTTGCGTACAGTACGCCTTAGTGTATCTTTGCACATATCAAGAAACAGTCAAATTTATTTTTTGCTTCCATAAGCTCAAAACCTTATAAATACATGAACATCAGGTATAGAGTGAATTAAATTTCTTAAAAAATTTGGAAATTTTCAAAGAAAATGTGTTGAACTTTTCAACAACCTCGGGCACAGCAATACGGTTTAATGAGAAATTTTCAACTTTGTATTAAAGTGTGTTTCCCAAAAGACCTATTTATCCCCAAGATTTTCAAATTTGCTAATAATGAGAAAACTCTTAGTAAGCGTGGAAAAAAGTTTTGTCCTTTATGGTATTTTGGATATATGTAGCAATTGCATAATTTTCGATTTTCATAAATTCATAATAATTATATTTGCAAATGAATGATGTCTTAGCATTCAACACTAGAGGGATATAAAATTCAGTGACGAAATCTCTAGTAATGAATTTTCCAGACTGAAGTTGTTCATTTGGGTCAGCAAAGATAAGCAACAACAGTTGCTTCTTTGTACCATCAAATATTGAACAATAAAAATGTTTCGTGCAGCATCGCTTTCACAACTTTAGCCGTTAAGTATCTAAATGTTAAAATTTATTCGTGTCACAAATTCTCCAAGTCGTTTCTTCTAATTATTAACCTTAAAGATACTTAAACAATTTTAAGCTTCGTTTTTAGAATATATTGTAACTATAAAATATAATATTTTTGCATGGAATTATTAATCAGGATCCGTAGTTTTTTTGTTTTTGATAAAATAATAAAATTGTAATCGAATGTACAAATTTCTTTGGTATATATATCAGCATTTAATTAAGCCGCATCACAATAAAAGTCGGTTTTAGTCAAGGCGTACTATAATAGCCCATTCCGAAAAGTCCAATTGGTTCTAGTGGACACATAAATTCAGAAAACACTGCAAATTGCTGAAATAATCAAATTTTACATCACGTTTAAATGTTTTACAAAAATTACTTAAAAAAATATTCGCTATAATTCTCACAGCCCTAAAATATGAATTTCTAACATTTTTGCATGTTAAAAACATGCATAGAACATGTTCTGCTAAAGATTCTTTAATAAATTATGAAATAAATTTAGCAATACATAAGGAAGTGAAGCAATTCATTATAGGAGTATGTAAGTTTCCCTTGGTTCATGTTGTGGAAATAGACATTGATGTTAGAATCAGGTGCTTGGTTTTCTTGAAGTTGCAACATATCCAGCAGCATAAACTATAGCAAATTTCTCTTCTAATTGATATTTACATTGTAAACAGAAATGTTTCTTTACAGATATGTAGTTGCTGTACACACCAGTTGCTCTAAAAATGAAATTTTCTTCTAGATCATCTTTTTGAAATGGACTTAGCAAAATATAATAATGAGTGGGTGAATTAGCCATATTCAATAGATGCTTCACAAGGTCTACAAGTCCATTATCCAATTCATACATTCTTACGACTTGCGTCAGTTGATAGTCTCTGGACAAGAGCTTTTGCATTGACTAGTCCTTGAAATAGCATTGTTGTCCAATGTTATGAAGAAAGTAAAGTTTTTCATCATTAGTACTAAAAATTGGCTTTATTAAGCAAGTGGAGGGACACACAAAATAGTTCTTCACGTTTACTACTTTTAAATTTAGATTTAATTCTAATATAATTGGTAGTTGATTTTTTTTCTAAATTCAAAACAGTGTTTCATTCCAATTAGTGTTTTGCTGCTTTGACCAGCTATGGCTGTGGCCAACCACAGCTTCAATTTTCAAATCATGGTTTTAGAGGTTGCAATTTCAACTTTTGCTTTGACTTGCAAACTGAATTAAACAGAGTTTTTACTAGAGATGAGAGTGGTGCAGTAATACTGCTTTGTCCAGTGTACCACATTAGTGATTTACACATCTGTGGTGGTAGCAGTAGAATTAACACAACTTGTAGTGGCATAAATTCATACAGATAACTTGTTTTGTCTTAAGATTTAATATCTCTAAGTATTTCTCAAAAAGCTGTTTCTGAAGCGAAATTAATAGATTTCTCATGCAAAATATTAATAGTAATTTTTCAAATTTCATGGAAAATTGGATACTACGCTAATAAATTAGACAAATTGACAAAATACCTAAGAAATTGCTTTAATCTTTTCTATGGAATGATCCAAAACCCTAAAAATACTATCTAGAAATATTTATATTTTCTTACTGTGTTAAAAAGCAAAGTTGTTATGGTATACTGCAGTAAAATTCTATTTATTGTGGTGTTTTATGCTTTGGAGTTATTTTTCCACAGTGGAATTTTTTTTACAAAACCTTGTTACCTTGGACCTAAACACATAGTAAGTTAATAATAAAATAAAATTATGCCTGGCAATCATGAGTCTATGTTGATGGATTGTAAGCAGAGTGGTGCAATGCTTGGCTTACATTTCAATCTCTTCCCAAATTGAGGCCTTCACAGCAGCATTACCTAAATAGAGTAAAAGTGAAATGTAGTGAAAATAAATACATATACCTTTGTAGGCAGTGTATTTGAAACAACCATCTCCTGCAAAGAGAAAACTAGAAATGAAAGCATTTAAATGAATGCTGTTTAAATACAATAATAAACTTTCGACAATAAAATATCAAGTAACATTTGATCACCTACAAGTTCTTTGTAATCTGTAAAAATTTAAGTCATTTCTGCTTAAAATGAGTTTTCATGACAAAACTCAAATGTGAGTGGTCAACATTTGTCATTGTCTAGCTTCAAATAGTCACTGCTTGAATTTTCTTATTTTAATCTATAGTAAGCAATCATTATTTTGCTATGCATATATCATTATTGTAATTCTATCCCACATTCAGAGCATGTTCAAAAATTATTTTCATCTAAATGATGAATATGTCTTGCCTCAAGTAAAAATTAATCTTTATTAAGATAAATGCATCTTAATATCATTTGATCATTGCTCAGTTGGCATAGTGCAACTGCGAAATGTCTTGCTTTTACTAGTATAATTATAATGCATTTTTACTTAAATTTATGGTAATTGAAATTTTAAAGACACTAATCAAATTGCTGTAAGCTGTAGTTTTATTATCTTCTCTATAGTGACAATCTATTTCATTTTAATTTATTGACATTTTAAGTCACTACATTTTTCAATATAGATTTCAAATAAATATTAACTATTATATATAAGTTAGTAGACATATAGATATATATATATATATATATATAAGAATAATATTTTTAGGATATTTTGAATTTATTTATAACCACTATATTGTTTCTAACACATGGATGATTGCCAAAATTAATATAAACATTTGTCCCATTGAAACAATAGCAAACAAATTCTGTATAAGGGTATTAATGTGAAGAAAATTCATGTCCCTTCATCACCAGTAATTTGCTTTTAGCAAGATAGTTTGGTGATTTAGCATACCACCCATTCTTATTATTCATTATTGAAAATCACTTCTAACTACAGTAAGTGATTATTTTCATTAATGCTTTCTTATTATAATTATACATTCATATCACACCTCATAATAATATTTCACATTCAGAAAAGAATGTTTTTTTAATAGGAAATTTGTTAGTATTTAATTGCAATTGTTCCTATAAAACAAAAACCAGTTATTACAATTACATTGATGTAGTGACTGGCCATTTTCTAACTCAATCTGTTTGTTAAACTTTATGATAGAGAATGTCATTTGCTTTTTTAATTTATTTCTCTGATAAAGGGTTGTTATTAGTTGTAGTAATGTTTGTTTTATGCTAAATTTTATAGAATTATTACAAATTTATATTTCAATCGATTACATAATGCATATTCATGTGTAATTGTAAAATATTCTACATCTTTTCATTGTTTCAATATTAAAGTGGTACTAGAATTTTGATTCTTTAAATTATAGAGTTCTTATAATTTTTCTGAAAATCTTCATAAACATCTGTTCTTAAATGTCTTAAAAGCATTTTTTCATATTTTCTCAAAATGTCTTCAATGTCTCTGCTTTCTTCAAGAATGCTTTTTCTGTAAATGTTCTAAATAATCAATATTTTTTGAAATCATTTAATTGCTACTTGTTTTTCTAGTGTTATTGTGATTGTAGATATCCTAGCCCTCAACATTTTATTTCATAGTGCATTTTTTTCAAGTACTGTGTAATGCTTAAATAAATATATTTGCACATTGTGGAAAAGCTAATTATATATGTTAGTTCTTTTCCAGATAGCTGTTGTAATTTATATTTCATATTGTTCAAAAACCATTTAGTGCCCACATCTCAGTGCTTTTCTTTGAGAGTGATTTTATTGCTTTATGTAACAATGAGTGTTTCTTGAAATTGTTTTGATCATTATTTGTTAATTCCCAGTATGAATATCATATCAGTTGAAGCTAGAATCTATTCACCCCTGAAATTCAATTATTTGTAATAGCAAAAGCTGACTGATGCTTCTATTGTTAAATATGTTTGGCATATTGTTCAAATACTGCATGCATAGTAACAACTAATTTATTCACAAACTTATTCTGTTGAATTAATTCATTTACAGATTATTGCTAGTAAATTTATTGATTTTTTCATTGGATATTTTTCAAGCATTTTCACAATTAACTCTTAGTGTGTTTTCTTCAAGAATATTTTTCCATCTTTAAAGTGAAACAATGAATGTTTTTTAAATTCACCTGTTTGTTACTTCAATTATTACATCCAATCTAAAAATAAATGTATTTGTGCAAACTGATTCTATGATATTGTATTAATTAAATTTCAGGGTGTTGTAAGTAAATCACTCAATTATTTGTTCATTTACTCAAAATGTGTTAAAAATTTTTGCGTATTTCAATGTTTTTCTTTGTTAATGATTTTCTGTAAATGTTTTTAACTTTTGTTATAACATTATTTTAATTATGAATATCCTTTTTGTTCAATATGTTATTTTCACAATGTGTATTTTCCAAGTATCATGAAATACTAAAATAATTTTATTCACACATTTCATGCAAGATGATTCTATGCTATGGCATTGGTTTATTTATACACTGCTCTAACTCAATTGATTACTTTGCATATTTTTCAAATAATTTCTAGCACGCAAATTTTTAATGCTTATCTCAAATGAAAAATATATAATAAAGTGGTATAACTGTTAGAAATGTTTTGACATGTGATAATGAATCTACATGAATGTAAGAAATGTGTATTGTTATATTGTTAATGCTATCACTATATCTACATTGCACTGACTTGTGCTAAATACATCACTTTGACTTCATTTGATTTTGAATTCCAGCATCATTTCAAGAGAAATTTGAATTTTTGGGTTTAAAATGTGTTTGTAATGATCATAATTTATGTTATTATCATGTATATAAATCAGAAAATGTTCCTAAGCATTGTTAAGGCCTAGGATACAATTTCAAAATGAATACACCTTAAATTTATTTTGAATTGTTAGACATTTGCAACTTGTAAATTATAATATATTCAATAATTATGAATCTATACAGGTTTATAGAAACCTTTGTTTTCTCACATTTATTTTTACAATAATTGGTATTTCCAGAGTGTTTAAAAAAAATTTGGAAAAGTGTACAAATCTGTATTTGATAAAACTGAGTAAATGTAATCTTTTTGCATTTAAGTAGTATAGCATTTAAATAAGTGCAGTTCACAACAACAAATGATTCAGTTTTGAAATTTCATTATATTATTATTTATGATTATCAAATAACAATGTTGGTAAAATGGATAATGAATTGCAAACATTTTTGCTTGTGGGTCTATGTATACATGATATTCATTTTTCCTGAAAAATATGATGTTTATAAAATTACACCAATGTGAATTTCATGCAGCAAAGATAATGTTCTTTATTGAACATTTCTAATACAAAAGCTTGCAATTCTTTATTTTATAAAAATATTTTGGTTTGCTTTCAATTAATTGAAATAGTCACTGCTGTTAGCATTATTTTAAAAATATTAAAAATTGTAAATTTCATATGACAATAAATATTCAGTCACTAGTTTTATATTTGCAAAAATTCTATTAACTGTTATACACTTGCACACTCTTTCTCAACTATAAATGAAGGTTTATAACTTAAAATAAACTCCTGTTGGGTAATGAAATTTTTTATTTATCTACTTTATTTGACAACTCTGCTTTACATTTTGTTTCACAATGTAATGAAAATTGCTTTCTACACATTTTATGTAGTTATATAAATCAATGAACCTGCTACCATGTGTTTTTTGCAAATTCATTCTATGGTAAAGCTTAATTGTTGATTTTGCACAATCACACACTTCAAAGCATTTCTAACATTTACAATTTGTTGATTTCAGTAATCATTTTCACTAAATTTCATTTTTGATTCTGTACAACTCACTCTTAAAAATACATTTTGCAATTTATAAAATAACATATTTTCTTTTCATTGTTTATTAAACTATTTTCACTAGAATACAATTTTCATAATCTTCATATAATTTATTAATTTTTTTTCCATTTTTAATTTTTCTTGCACTTATACTGCCTTTAGACCCTCTGCTCCAATGAAATTGTTTTCATGCAGTGAGTGTGGTTTTACCAGCCCAACCCCCTTGTCAATGTGCTCTCACATAGAAGCAGCACATGAAAAGGATGGAATTTATCTACCATGACATTTAGTAAAATGGAAACAGCTTGGCATGGTAGTTTTGCCTGCTATCAGAGTGATCAACTAACATCTGTTGATGTTTATTCAGTCTTTTCTCAATTTAAAGGAATAATAACAGAGGATATAGCCAATCACTTCTCCTCTAAAGTGTACCTCTCTTGTGAAGTGGAGTTGGTAAAGGAAGAGAATGGTGTACTGAAAAGTATAGTGCTACATCCAACAAGCTCCCCTGTATTTGTTTTTAGTAGTGGCTTGTGAGATGGAGATTTTCTGAAAATGGTAGATGGAATTGCCAACTATATTACAATTTATGCAGCAAATGGATCAAATTGGGTAATGAAAAACATCAGCAGAGTAAGCCTGCATATTGCAATATATCATCCAACAAGAGCTGGCAGCTATACCCCCTCAGTGACTATTTGAAAGAGAACCACTTTCTGGTCAACCCTCACACTGCTCAAACAAATAAATGTTTTTTGTATGCTGTTCTGGTATGCCTACATCTGGAAATTAGGCAAAGATGTGAAATAGTACATCTCAACAAGTTCTTGCCATCTCTCAAATTTTCAGGTCTGTCCTTCCCCATGTCAATCAATGACATCTGAAAATTTGAGGAGTTAAATAAAATTTCTGTAAATGTGTACAGTCTCAATGAAAAATCATTGATACCTGCTTACATCTCTACAAGCTTTCATCAACAAAAAGCAATCCTCTTATTACTAGAAGATAGTCAGCAGAGACATTATGTGGCAATTACAAACTTGAATGCATGCCTGTGCTATTTTAAAAATGGAAATCATGACCTCTTCTGCACTAAACAACTTTCCATAGTCGGAACTATGGAAAATTTGGAAAAACAATAAAAGAAGTGCAATGGCAATTTTGAGCCAACAATTACAATTCCAGATCTCAGTGAGAAAATTTCATTTAAAGCACATGGTGCAAGGAATTTTGTACCCATCATTGCTGCATTGTACTTTGAGTGCATATCTAGAAAAATTCAAATTGTTTTGCCTGACCAGAATAGTTTCACAGTGGATGATGTTCACCAAATCCCATCTGTTATCTGTATAAATTAGTACCACTGAAGCAATGCTTCTATCCACCAACATATTTTCAGGTGAACAATGTATGGAAGAGGGATGGAATGAATTTCACAAAATTGCTAAAGCTTCATTTGCTGCCAAGGAAAGACATAGACNCAGCATATTTTCAGGTGAACAATGTATGGAAGAGGGATGGAATGAATTTCACAAAATTGCTAAAGCTTCATTTGCTGCCAAGGAAAGACATAGACAACTGGTAATTTCACAGGCCAACAGAGAATATTTGATGGAGAATTCCACTGTTTGTGTGTTTTACAATGAACCCTTTGAACTCACTTCTCACAAAGTAATTGATCACTGCCATTATAGTGGAAAAGTATGTGATGTTGCCCATAATGATTGTAATATATTACATCACAGCCCCCAATTTACTTGTTTTTCCCCACAATGGAAGTAATTATGATATGCATTTATTGCTGAAAAGCTTGAAGCTCAAGGAAAATGAAATTTTAAAATGCATAGCTTGCACTTCAGAAAAATTTAATATTATTTAGTCTAATGGTCCTTGTTTGTAATTACAAAGATAAAATGGCACAACTAAATGGATTTATGAAGAGCTGAGATTTTTAGACTCCTATCATTTTGTTACTGATAGCTTGTCAAATCTTACAAGAAATATTGGTCTAGACAAGTATGACTTTTTAAAGGCCAGAATAGGCCAAAAGAAGGCATCAGCATTTATCAAGGGCAAAGGCCATATGAATGGTTTGACTAATTTGATAATTTCATAAAACCAAACTCCCCAACTTGGAACATTGGTATAATTAATTAACCAGAAAAATATCTTTAGCACAGGGTGAGCTTGAACATGAACAGGACAATATTTGTGTTAATGGAAGGTGTACCACATTTAAAGACTTTCACAACAATTATTTAATGGCAGATAAACTGTTGCTGGCAGATGTACTTCATGAATTTCATTGTGGGAGTAAGCAGACATATGGACTGGATCCTGCACATTTTTTTTACATTGTAAAACTTTAGCTGGAATGCCATGCTCCATTTTATAAACTTCTCACTTGACCCAATAGTAGATAATAATCAACTAGAATTTATTGAGGCTGGCAGTTGAGGAGGTATGTCTGGAGTGTATTCAGAATGCTACTTTAAGGCCAACAACCCCATGGTGGAGGACTATGACACTGAAAAAGAGTCCACTTATGCTATCTTTTTGAATATTAATTCTTTGTATGGGGGTATGATGACCATGAATTTGCCTGTTGGAATTGGACAGATGTACTGACAGAGTATATTTGGAATGCACCCCAGGATGAAGATTTGGGCTATTTAGTGGAGGTTGACCTTGGAATATTCCAGTAATTTGCATAATAAGCATTCTTATTTCTGCCTTGCACCATATAAAATGATTTTAAAAGACCAGCATTTGTCACCATACACAAAAAATATTAAAGAGTTATTAGGACTGATATTTGGCAAAGTGGCAAAGTTGGTGCAAACATTTTTCCAATAGGAAATTATGTGGTGCACTATGAAGCCCTAAAATTTTTCATTGATCAGGGTCTGAAGATCACCAAATTCCACAGGGCACTACATTTTAAGCAGGCACCATTTTTAAAGCCCTATACTGACTTAAATACGTCAAAACATGAGGCTGCTAAAAATGATTTTGAGAAGAACTTTTATAAGCTCATGTCCAATACAGTGTTTGGTAAGACTGCACAGTCCCTAAGAAAGTGATGCTAGGAAAAGTTTGTTGTGATGAAAATTTGGTGCATGTAATACTAAAAAATAAAGAGATTGTGTGGAACAAGCCAAATTATTTTGGTCAGGCCATATTGGACCTTTTGAAATTGCAAATGTTCAAGTTCCTCTATCAAATTATGAAGCCTGCCTTTGAAAATACAAGGACACTGCTTTACAGTGACACAAACTCCCTCCTCTATAAAATAAAGGCCATTACTTCAGCTATGGCAGGAAACAGTAGCTGCCTTCACCAGTAGGATCTTTAAGTTGGCTAGTTCACAATTCTTATTAGAATGTCCATTCTAATAAAAGATTTCATTTCATTGACATCAGGTTACTGATGACCCAGACATTTTGGACACTGTATAGATTAGTGCATTCAACAATCTCAGTAAAGAGGTTTTCTTTTAAAAGAAAAATACTGAATTACCATTAGTTCTTCTTCTGTAGGATCTGCAAAAGTATCCATGGAAAAAACTATCATCAAAATAATTGATGTTTTGCTTCTTCCAAAAATAAATATAATTAACTGTTATGGTATTGCTATTGTTGCCCTGGTGGCAGCTGTTAGTACTACTTACATTAGTAGTTAACACACTTATCAATTGAACATTATCCACTTCATCATCATATCATTATCTAAAGAAGAATAAATTTGCAGGTGGATTTGCAAAGACATTGATATCATTCTCCTCTGATAATTCTGACATCTCACTTGCTGTTATAAAATCAAAAATATTAGCTAAAGTCATTTTAAGCTAACTTAGCAATCATACACCTAATAAAAGAAAAGTAATTTCAAAACAAGTTAATTATAAGAGAATGGTCAATGCAATGAAGATCAAAATTTCATTAATTAATGAGACTGTGTAACAAATCAACTTCAAAGCTTTTATGAAAGTGGGATTATGTAATTCTGGTTATAAATCTTTTGAATAACATGAAAATGAACTTAGTTTTTTTAAATAATTTTGAATCTTGAAAATCCAATTTTGAAAAATTTTGGTTTCTGCTGCTTATCTCATTATGGTAATAGAATCTGTGATCTTGAGCTAAAAAACATTAGCACTATCGTTTTAAATTCAAATTTTGAAAATGAGCTAAAAATTGGACATCTTACAGTAATCTTAAATCAATTTTAAATGTAATTGTGGTCATTTAACACATAGCAAACTTCAAAAAATTTGAAGAAATTATTCTAATTGGTAGTAGCTCCTTATTATTCATAATAAATAATTTTTTTTGTTATTAATAATGTTTTACTTGAAAACTGGACAAATAAGTTATGTTAAATACATAAATCACTTCTTATTTAAATGGAAACCTTATATATATATATATATATATATATAAAAAACCTTAGTTTTTTGATTAAATATATTATTTTTGAGCCCAATTATATTATATGATTTTTATGAAGAAATAATCATACCATTTGTATCACAAATGACTACAATAGTTTTTTGGCTGTCGTTAAAATCTTTTCCTAAAAATAATTATTCTACTCAAATTCAGAAAAGCATGATATATAATTATCCTCTTAGTTTCAACGTCAATTCGTAGTTTCTTTTCAAGATAGAATGAAGCACGTCTTTCAAATGCCAAAATTGTGCTTGTTAATTTTTTCGTGTTGCCTCTATTAGACGTATTCAAGGTAATTTCTTTGAAGATTCGATCAGCCTCTGCATGAAGCTTTGAGAATAATACTGCTAAAATTAATTATGTTAATGACATTATTTAAAATAAAATCTTAAATCAAATCAAATTCTCTGTTTGTTAATTTAATATTTAAGATAACATAATACGCTACAAAATACTAGTGCAATTGATATAAGTTATGTTACTATTCTTCCAATTATAAAAATTTAATTTTAAATCAAAGGGAAACATCAATAGCTGTCTTTTAACAATTTCCTATATACTGCAGCACGAGAAAAACAATGAACTTTAGAAGATTTAAAACTTAATCTGTCATTGACTTTTTGGAAATTCCTAAAAATGTGTTTTGTTCAATAATTATTTCAAGTATTGATATGAAGTAGTTAAATAATTATTAATATTATTTATTCAAGTAAGCTATATGTTTCCTGGAGATTGATTTATAGTTAAAGAAAACATAGTGCAATAGTTATATTAGGCAGGTGTTGAAGGGCATTATAAGAAATTTCATAGTGCTTAAAATTTACTAGATGGTACAAAAGTACTAGTTCTTACAAAAAAGAATATCTAGCCAAATTAATTTTTCTCTGATTGGAGGAAAACCTATGTTTTTAATAATTTGCAATTCTTTTAGCAAAGTAGTTTTTTTAGCTTTACAATTAAAGATTTTTTGTTACTTTCTAGCTGTTATTTCAATGTCAAGAGACTTATTAAATACAAATGAAATTCTATAGCATGTTTTACAGAATAAATTGTATATTCCTTGTTAATAAAGTAAATTTAGGAAAAATGCCAGCAGCATCAAGAATTGTAAGCAGTAGTAATAGTTAATTTATAGAATACAAACAAAATTATTATTATTATTATATACAAACAAAATATTTTCTGAACAATATGTATCTGTAGCTAAATATTATATTGTACATGTGTAGTGGTTGTGTGTGCAGGTGACATTTCTTTGCCTCCTTTAATCTGTTCAATAATAACGTAAATGCCAGTCGCCAAAATGCAATGATTTACAGTTTGTGTTGAAGTTTCATCATGTTATTGACCAGCTTAAATTCAGTCGACAGGCCCGTAGCTATTTAGAAGGGGTTGATGGGAACTTCGACATTCCTTAAATTTAAATTTAAATTTTTATACTAAGTTTGTATACTATTATAATTGTATATTTCATTAAAGCCTACTTTAACCAGGGCCCCACGATTTGTAGTTCAAAAAATGAAAAATGAAATAAAATTTTTTTGCAGGTGTTAAATTGGCTTAAATTGTCATTTCACAACCTTTTGAACATCTTCTGACACTCGAGCACGTCCACTTATGGGCAAATCTGTGACATCTCAAATCATTTCATGAGAAGTGTAACAAACATTTTAAAATTCTTAAGGACTTTATAGCCAAGATGTACAATAAATTTTGAAAAAAACAATTTTTAAGAAAGAAAATGTTTCAAAAAGCATGGATATGTTTAAAAGAGTTAATTCTTTGACTTGGTCACTTAAAGTATCTTGTTGCATTTTTGGCCTAGTTTTCATTCATATTACCTAAAATTGCTAGACCAAGATTACACTAAGCCTTGGTTGCAGTCATAGTCATACACAGAATTATTTGACGTGGGCACATCTAGTAGTGATCAAACAAATGACCAAAAGTGGCGAAAAGGTCCCACAACAATTAATTAAAATATTGAAAAAATATACCTAAAAATCAATTTCACGCCATTATTGATGCAACAGTTGCAAAAAATACAATAAAAAATTTCATTTTCCATTCGGATTTTTCTTTTAGCTTTTTGTTTAGGTGGTTCAGACTCATCCCTGTAGTCGTCCGTGGCTATGGACTTGGCAATAGATGAAAACGAACTATTGTTTCTCCCAATGCTTGTAAAAAGTTATTACCATTTTGAGCTTAGATGTTCAGTTGTTCATCAAGCATACAATAAAGATTGTATAAATTTATTACAATACAACCATTGTTATAGAATAAATTTCTCATTAGCTAATCAAATCTAATTGGGCTATTACTTTCAATAAACTTTGTTTTAACTACACTAGCGAATCAATAACATACACTAACAAAATGATGTGCATGCAAATATAGTTTGTTTTAGCAAATAACTGATTTGCAAGTACAAAAATATGGCTAAAAGGAGATAAACTTTGCAAACATTGAATAATGTTCTTAAATTTTTATAATGAAATGAAGTAATGTGATTCCTATTATATTTCAGATATTGCAGACCGTATTGCATTCAATGTGAAATTAAGTTTTGAAAAACATCTTTCAGCTTCTGCTCTTCAGAAGTTTTGCTAATATTTTTGCAGTGACTGAGAAATATTTTGATACATTTCTGAATTATTAAATCAGAAGTGCCGAATATTTCAGAGTATTGTAGTTTCACTGAACGGTTCTAATTTCGGAGTGAAATCGCTTCTGAATATACATTTTAAGCAAAATAATTTCTGGTAATTCCTGTTTTACAAATCTTGCAAATTTTTGAATTCTTGTTGCCAAATGTAACCGTTGGAAGATTGTGGCATCAAAAAAGCTTATACACTGTTCATCAGCCTTGCTATTGTGTGAGTTTTTTTCATAAAATCAAGCACAACAGCAAAAAAGGTAATGACACACAACAGACACAACACAACAGAGCTATAAATGTATTCATCTGATATCCTTTAAAAAGATGCGCAATGATGGCAAATGCTTCACCGTTCTACTAATTCTTGCATCAAATCTTTTCAAAATACAAGATTCAGGTTTTCGATTTGAGTTCTGTGAGACAGTGACCAAAAACCAAAAGACTGGACCGGACAAGAACCACATTTTCTATTTTTAACAGTACTGAGATTAGAGCCGGGTGGTATACTGATATCGAAATCGATACAGCGGTTTTTGACAATTTCGAAAAATGCTGATACCGTGGTATCTTTTCTAAAAGTTACTGATATTTTAATTACACGTATGTGTATTGTATGCAGAACCGCGGGTCAATATGGAAAGCCTAAGTATTTCTGCATGATGTCTACAATATAGCACGTTGGAATACTCAGGAAATTTCTAAAGAAGAAAGTTCTATTAATCATGCAGTTACAATTATATGACTGATTAGAAAACAAATTTTTATCAAAAATACTCTAACAACAACGAGTTATTTATAGATTCTTTAAAAAAAATCAGATTTTATATTGTGCCCACTTGGTGCATTTACTTTTTGTAACACAATAGTCATGATTATAAAATGTAAATCATTTTCATTTCAAGGTAGATAGATCCATTACAGTTTTAGTAAACTGATGATATGTAACATTTCTGTAAGATTACACATATTTTAAAGTTTAACATGTTTCTATGGTGCAGTTAACAATTCTATTCTGTTTGTTATGACCCCAGTTTTCAATAAAATGCATGCATATATGTAACTACTAGGTCTACATAAGTCAATGAAATCAAAATTTAGAATAAATTGACTGGCCTTTTACATAGAAATTCCGAAAAATGTCATATAATAGATATAACTATGGTATTATACGACTGCACAAAAATGATGTTTCAATATTGTGTTTAATTATAACTTTGTGGTGCTGAAATAAATACCTAAAAAAATTAGACCCAATTATATATATATATATATATATATATATATATATATTAGTAATTCATTGTGTGCTAAGGGCCTCGTGAATATTAAAGATGTGAAGATATTGATTGTTCAAGATAATATTTAGAAAGTTGTAAATATTTAGGGATACAAATTTATTAGTAGATTAATAGGCTACTAAATATGCATTCAGTAGTCATATGTTAGATTCAATTGAATCTTTGCTTAGAAACACAATAAAAATTGGTGAATAGAAAAACTCAAATGCATACCTGCTTGGTTTGACCAATTCTATGCGCTCTAGATTGTGCTTGTAAATCATTTTGAGGATTCCAATCACTATCAAATATAATCACGGTGTCAGCGGTAGCTAAATTAATGCCCAATCCACCAGCTCTTGTAGATAGCAAAAAGCAAAAGTCCAAAGAGCCCTCAGCGTTGAAATGGTCAAGAGCCTGTTTTCGTCTTTCTCCGGATATAGAACCATCCAAACGCTAAAACTAACAACATGAGCATCTCAACGCTTTTCAGGTAATTTGATCACATTATGTATACATAGGAATTTGCGATCCAATTTATAACTACGACAATTTATCCAAGAGTCCAATTTGGTGATATTACAAAATACTATAAATGCACGAATTTGACACAACCTCCCTTAATATTAATAAATATAAGGATTCGTTTAGCTTGTAAAGCAATTTCGTACTTTTATGCTAGAATGTTTAGTTCTACAAATCGTCAATTAAAAGATTTAGCAATCAGTCTTGTCATCAATTCGATACATCTAAGCTCTTAAAATATGTTTTTAGTTCGTTGAATTAATTTAACAAGTTTATTACTTTAGGGGATAACTTCATGAACCTGGGTTAAAGCGCTAACTTTAACTTACAAATTTCTCTAGTTACAAGCTAAAAACAAGTAATGTAAAAGATGCTTAGATTTCTACCCCGTAAAAAGACTTTATAGAGTTAAAGCTCAATGAAAGAAAAGTGCTTATCGACCTTAAAGGTGTATGAAACAGTGTTGATGAAACGAATTTTGGCTAGAGTGGTAAGTTTCATTTACTATGCAGCATATTAGCTAACTATTACGACGTTCACTGTTTAAACTATAAAATTTAGGAAGGTTTTTACTAAATGATTGAATATACGGGACGGCACAATCCATTATATCAATAATTTATGAATGTATATAAATACGCACAAAATGAAAATAACTGTTTATTGATTGCAGTATAGTATATAAGCAAAAGTCCCCCGCAGTTAAAAAAGGTTATTTAAACAACAAACTTAAAGCTGCTTTGTCTCACTCAATCATTTCTCATTGGTCAAACCACTATACACGCTTAACGAATCAAAATTAAGATTTCCTATTTAAAAAAAGTTACGATCACAGCATGGATTATATCTTTTGAGAACGAATCGATCGAATCTAGCCGGAGTACATTTACTGCTGTCTCTTATACACATCCAGCACCGCGTACGACACTACGGGAATGGAGGGACAAGCTACTGAAAACTGGGAATCTATCTATGAAGCCAATTAAGTGAGGTTTTATTCAAATCCTACAAAGGTTGAAGAGCTGAAAAATGACTGAGTTCTCAGATTATTGACCATCAACAGGGATAGCAAATTTGCTGCAAACAGCATTATCTGCTGTAAATATTATTGCTATCATTCTGTTAGTCAGGGCCCTTGAGAACAATTATGTTCTGGGCCGAACTACAATTATACTAGTATACCGCGAATCTCAGGATTCAGATTAAAAAAATATTTCAGATTTCAATATTTACAAATTCTGTGTACATGCATTTCTTCGTTTACGTATTATTCAAATATGTACAATGTATTTTGAGATTTATTGCGTCTCTTGACCAGCGCCAATTAAAATCAGAATTCCTAATTTCGGCGATAAAATTGAATAATTTATAGTTTTGAATTTCATTGGTTCTTAATTGAGCCAATACAGCAAAGCTGTGGACTCGAAAATAAATTTTTGGATTGTAAACACAACTACTATAAAAAGTCAATAGATGAAATTGAAGGTAAATTTAAAAAAACGGAAAATAAAGAAAACTGTTGAAACAAGTGCAATAAATTATGTAAGGAAAATGTCTCATTTCCCCCGTTACTGCTGTTACTGGTTGCACAAGTAAAAGTAGCTTCCTCACCAAAACAGAAGACGCTGTTATCACACTTGACTATCACTGTTGATTTAAAATGAACGCCATCACATTGAACAACTTTTAAAACAATATCCCCATTCATCTGCAGTAACTTAGTATGTCTGTTCATTGGTTGAACCAAATGGCGTTCAATATTTAGTGTGTTGAATTTATTTTGATAATTATCGAATACGCGTTATATTCCGGCCAATTAGTGTGGATGACAATATTGCGTTTGAAATTACAATGGATTTATCAATAAATGAGGTAATTTTAAGGTTTATTACTGAAAAGATAATTTACTGAATGTTACTAAGATTATTGAACTTTAGTTCCACATCAACAATGCAAGGAAATACAGTGCATGGGTTAGAATTTACAACACAAACACGAAAAAAATATTACTTTTAAGAGGCAATCTAAGTTTATGTCATAATTTAATCAATATTGTTGAAATGAATAGAACATGTCGGACATCGATTCTTTAGAAACTGTTGTTGAAGATCACGATATTGTTGTTGGTTTATCAGTCTGATTGCAGCATTTGAAAAAGAATGTTTTTGACGATGATGGTGATTCAATTCAACCACAATTGATAGAAGTACCTACTCAATAATTCCAAAAACTTATGCTCAATTACAAAGAAATATTCTGATCTAAATTTCTAAACCCCTGTAAATCAAGATTAAAAATGGATAGTTTCCTGTTATACACTTTTGAGGATTGGGTCCTCCTGGTTCATAATTCTTTATATGATACTTATACAGGTCATAAATCATTATACCACATTTTGTAAACAATTTCTGGTGCTCTTCGTACAAGTCACAAATTAGCCATTGACTCGCTAAGCGAATCTCACTTTTAAGTAAAATTTGAGATATGGGAAGGAATTGACTCAATTCATGTACAGTATGGATTTGAATCAATATAAATGAGTTTGTTTTTATTACACACATCCAATTAGAGGCGTACTCTCCTCAACACGTGATTTTGCCAATAAGTGATTAAAAACAAAAACTAATGCTAATTACGATTACAATACGGGCAAAGAAGGTGAGAATGGAAGTTGTTTTGATCAATACAGGTTTCGTAGTTGATCTATTGAGTTGAGATAATTTCATTAGTAAAGCATACAAAAATGCTTCAAAACGCATTTGTCACGTATTTTGTATGTGTACTTTAAAACAACAATTTAAAAAATGATGCACAATAGTTTACAAAATGTAGTTATTTGACTGTCTAAATATGAAAATTTTCTTGACCTAATCAAATTTCTTCCAATAAACATCTTGCTATATAACACTTCCTCATATTTTACATTTAAAGAAATGAATAACGTCAACGCATTTAAATTTATAAATAGAAATATTGAATTAATCTGATTGTCAAACATTAAAATTACTACAAAGTTTATAATTATATAGAAAAAGCGCTAAGAACATAATATATATATATATATATATATATATATATAC
>CABFPE010000282.1:422275-436133 GCA_900660155.1 Hofstenia miamia | reverse complement strand
GTGTGCCCAAATATGTTAGCGTTACCATATGGTAACGCTATGATAATTCAGGTTAATACATATTTAGGATAGTGTAAGTAGTAGAAGGACTAATTTTCCTAATAGAAATGTCTAATTTTTGATGGTAACCCATTAGTTTCTTCATATGCAACTCATAAATTCATAAATGTATGTTATTGTGGATGTTTTTGCATCGCTGCTCAAAATATTAGTCCTAGCCTTATTTATTAGTTTGCAATTTGAATACTTGCTCAATACTTTTTTATGCAATGGGCGAACTTAGGTTGAACTGCCATTTGATTGGATGTAACCAATTAAATACTATGACAGTGACTGTTCTCTCAATGTTATTCATCGCACAGCCGTTTTCTGTTCTGCAATACTACGTAAACATTGCTTTAGTTTTCCTTCTACAAACATTTAAAGTGTTCGTGCATTTTAAATTTACCAACTAATGAAATTTTATGTATATATATATATATATATATATATATATATCTTCGCCTGCACACCGCCACTGTTTTACACCAATGTACAGTAAAGCTCTAATCACTATCAATCCTTTGACATTCTACATTAATCACACTTTTCTTTCTTTCGATATCTCACATGTTTCTCTAATCAATACTAAATGTTTCATATTCACTTGGCCAATGTAATTCATTTCATCAATTCATCGTTAATTGTTGATACATTACTCACTATTACCATGTGAATTATCTGTATCATTTTTTTGAATGTTTTCTCTCAAACTGATCTACTCAGGTTCCGAAATGCATCTCTTCCTTGTTTAGTGGAAGAATGCTTGATCACCAGAAAGTATTTCTATCATCTTTAGTGAATACTTCGGGGTAAACCGAACATTTCTGCGCAAAATTGCACAAGTATTAAAAAAGAATGCTTTATGGCATCAGAAAGTATAAGCGTCGTTCAGATTTCTGCAAAAATACAGGCAAAGAATCAGAATAAGATTGTTACTTCTTAAAATTGGATACGTGAGAATATTAACAAATTACAATATCATTTTTAAAGAATTACCTGATTTTATAAAAAATTAGTTTTATATTTAATTTCGTATAGAATTAAATTAATATGTGCTGACGTAGTCGGTGGTTGCTTAGGTACAGGCCTTTCTCAAAATCAAGTTTTGGAAATATCCTGTGCTGTTTATTCGATCTTTAGTTTTACAACTCTTTATTGATAAACAACTCGTCGGTTTTTGTTTTATGTAATTTTTTAGCCATTCAATAAAGAAGAACTAAATAGAATTTTAAAATTTGGTGCTGGGGAGTTATTCAAAGAGGTAGATGGCGAGGAAGCAGATTTGCAAGAATTGGACATTGATGACATACTGCAAGGAGCTGAGACTCGGGAAGATAGCGCTGCTTCAGCCACCGTTGCCGATGAACTCTTAGCTGGTTTCAAGGTGTTGGAAATTTAATTATTAAATTATTATATTTTTATTCAAGCATCTTGATTTTTCATATATGCGGAATGTTTGTGCATATTGTTAGAATATTAAATATAATTTTTATTCTATTATAATTGTATACTTGTTGAGCAACTTTAAACTTTTGTACTCAGTGCGGTTGGTTTAATTATTTGAATAGATACGGGAATTTCCGCTAAAAGATGAGTGTTTAAGATTGCAAATCTGAATTATGATGAAGATGAAGAATTAGGAGAAGATGAAGAACATAGTTGGCAGGACATTATTCCTGAAAGTACACGAAAGAAAGCCGAAAGGGAAGCAAAAGAGAGAGAAGAAAAGGAGTTGCATCTTGCTCCTAGACAACGCACCAAGGTAAGATTTTTCTTTGTATCTAATATTTATATCTAAACTCTTAATTAGACTCAGGCTTATCAAGTTGACGCAGTATTTGCTCCTCGGAGAAGAGCATCTTCATCATCGTCTGATAGCGATGGCAGTGATAAAGACAAAAAGAAATCTTTCAATCGACGATCTAAAAATTCTGAATTTCGTGCATGGTCTGACATTGAAATCCGTCGATTTGTTAAAAGTTATAAAAAATTTCCTCGTGCTGATGAAAGGTATATTATGTTGCATCATACTGCCTTTCTTAAAAATTAGTATATCCTTTCAAAATCTATATTCAATTTTTCTAGCTTAATATTCAAGATACAAGTTGCTTTAGAGTAGAACTGTCAATGTAATAAGGTTTCTCTCTTTAATATGCATTCAATTGATTATGCTTCTTTTGTCCATATTTTAACCTCGTTTTCCACAGGATGTTTTTCTGTTGAACTTACATAGCGGCTAATTCAGCTCCTCTCTCTACTAAAAATTCTTCTAATAAATATTTTTCTGTGAAACATTGTATGTTACTAAAACAATCCTTCTTCTACAAAATGATACCATTTGATAGGTGATGAGGTCACATATTCAATGATAAATTCTGAACAATTGGTGATTTTTTGAACTTTTCAATGGGCAAACTTTTATGATGTTTTTTGAGTTGACAAAACCTGTTTAATATATTCATGGGAAGCATTTTAGTTAACAACATATATATANTCTTGCTCCTAGACAACGCACCAAGGTAAGATTTTTCTTTGTATCTAATATTTATATCTAAACTCTTAATTAGACTCAGGCTTATCAAGTTGACGCAGTATTTGCTCCTCGGAGAAGAGCATCTTCATCATCGTCTGATAGCGATGGCAGTGATAAAGACAAAAAGAAATCTTTCAATCGACGATCTAAAAATTCTGAATTTCGTGCATGGTCTGACATTGAAATCCGTCGATTTGTTAAAAGTTATAAAAAATTTCCTCGTGCTGATGAAAGGTATATTATGTTGCATCATACTGCCTTTCTTAAAAATTAGTATATCCTTTCAAAATCTATATTCAATTTTTCTAGCTTAATATTCAAGATACAAGTTGCTTTAGAGTAGAACTGTCAATGTAATAAGGTTTCTCTCTTTAATATGCATTCAATTGATTATGCTTCTTTTGTCCATATTTTAACCTCGTTTTCCACAGGATGTTTTTCTGTTGAACTTACATAGCGGCTAATTCAGCTCCTCTCTCTACTAAAAATTCTTCTAATAAATATTTTTCTGTGAAACATTGTATGTTACTAAAACAATCCTTCTTCTACAAAATGATACCATTTGATAGGTGATGAGGTCACATATTCAATGATAAATTCTGAACAATTGGTGATTTTTTGAACTTTTCAATGGGCAAACTTTTATGATGTTTTTTGAGTTGACAAAACCTGTTTAATATATTCATGGGAAGCATTTTAGTTAACAACATATATATACATATATATATATATATATATATATATATATATATATCTATAAATAAATCGATTTTCAGCAAAAAATTTAATTCAATATTGAGCAATAAACTTTGGGACTAATGCCTTTAGAAAGCTTTGAATATATTATGTATAATAATACAATAGCATTTAAGCAAATTCTGTGAGCGATACACATCAGCAAACTTCTCACTTCATTATGCCTACATTTAGTTTAAAAAGTTCTCAATGTTTGATAGTGTATAGACACCGCATATATTGTAAGTTTTATTGTAAACAAATCAAACTCGATTTATCCATGCTTTTTAAATAGATTTTTTAATAAAGTTATTAAATATTTGCTTTCTTAGCATGTGATCCCTGCAATCCAAATAATGTTAATTGAAATGTCCCATCGTGTTACAAAAAACATACAAAAGTTTGCATGCCTGACTCAATTTCGGATCAAATTTAAAAACATTCAACATGCAAAGCAGAAATGTTGCTAACAAACTATAACATAAAATTCAGGATTTTGTCATTGCTCATATTTGACAAATTCTGTAAATGATGGGGCATAGTCAATGATGGGACACATTTAGACGCTAAGTCAAAGCCATTTGTAATAGATTGTTTGATGCACTTTTGATGTATCTGAGGTTTTTTTAATAGTCAATGGTTAAATATTAACTAACATGGGATTTGAAAATTATTGCATTTGTTTATACTAATATAACAACAAAGAAATGCGAGAGGATGCAATTTTCAACTTGAAATGAGATGTGTGTAATATTTTCTCTTTATTTCAAACTGAGTGGGGTTTCAAGAGATAATTGGCAAAAGATTTGCAAACATCTGTGTGCATACGCTAAAAGATCATTAGTTATTGAGCAGCTTGCTGTGTGCAACCGTGGGTAAAACTGCTTCTGAACGAGTAAGGATTTATCAGACTAAAATGAAAGCTGATTCTGAAACAAAAGCGAAGTTTTTGTCAGCTCACGTTTTGGCTTCTAAACGATATCGACTTAAACAGAAAGGAAATATGTCAGGCAGTGATATAGAGCTGAAACGGAAATATGAAAGAGCGAAAACATTGAGCAAAGAGAAAAAAGAAAGCTAATTGTTAGGATACCAATCTGTAAGTATCTCTAGTTTTAAATTTAGCTTGCATTTTTGTAATTCTGTTTTATTGTTTTTGCTTAAAGCATGTAAAAGATACGAATTTGCTAATTTTAGGTTTGTAAATTGGGCATATTTTTCTGTCCCATCTTATCTTATAGCAATTTATGAAAGCTTAGGTTTAGTCTCCACTAAACTAAATAGCACTAGATGTACAAAGAGACATGTAAAGCGACCAAATTTATTGACTTTATTAACTAACTTTAAATTTATTTTAAAATATCAACCACAATGGCAAATGCAAATGTGTGCTGTCCCATCTCATCCCATGGGAATAACATTCCTATGGACAGCACTGTAAAATTTATTGCCACAATATATTATTAATTGATATTATAGCTGAGAGTTTCCGAAGCAAACAGGTAGAGGGTAGAGCTGTGAAAAGACTGCAGAGAGTGCTGCCTAACAGCCCCATAAATCTCGACTAGCTGTGCGAAACTTGCGCTTAAACTTGGCTTAGATTTAGCTGAGAAAGGGAACAAGGATGAAAGGCGGGGAAGAAAGGCAATTGATGACGAGACCATTAATCAAGTGAAATCATTCTATTTCAGAGATGACGTGTCGCGGCAATCTCCGGGTATGAAGGATTACATTTGTGTTGATGGAGAAAATGTTCAAAAGCGCCATCTTTACAGCAAAATCAGTGAGACATATAAATTGTATAGAAGTGAGTATGGTGACAGCAATCCAATTGGCATAACAAAGTTTGCTGAGCTTAGACCGCCTCAAGTTTGTCCTCTAGGTTATATGCCTCACAATATTTGTGTTTGTGCAATACACGAAAACATGTTGATGTGTGTTTCTGTCCCAGCAAAGAGTGGTAATTTTCCAAATAGTTGTCGAGAATTGTTTGTGATCGAGCTAATCAGAAGTGCATTGGGATGCTTGATATTGAGTGCAATGATTGTCAGTCGGTTATAAAATATTATCTTACTAACATAAATGAAAAGGATACCGAAGTAGTTTGGTTTCAATGGGAAACGGTTATGAAAAACGTCCAAAAAGTTAGGCATTTAGGCTCAATTAAAAAACTTATTTATTTTTTGGCTAAACAATGGAGGGCTATTCTGATTCACAGTTAGATAAAAGATGTTCAAGCGTCCTGTTATAAACAACAAAAAGAACAGTTAGAATCAAATGAGGCAGTTGTGCAAGTTGATTTTAGTGAAACTTATCAAACGTTTCAACAAGATGAAACACAAGCAGTGCACTGGGCTTACAATCAGACTGCATTAATTACTTGCTGTGTATGTGTAGCAAAAGAAATTCGCAGTGTTTGCTATGTCAGTGACTATCTGAACCACGGTAAGTACTCAGTTCATATGTACATTGGAATGCTAATTTCATTGATAAAATCAGAGAACAAAAATATTGCTTCTATAGTAAGGTTTTCCGATCGGTCAGCAGCACAATTTAAGAATCGTTCCTTATTTGCTATCCTAAACTGGTTTAAAACGGTTTATGAGCTTCAGCGATTTGAGTGGAATTTCTTTGTCACTTGCCATGGCAAAGGGCCAGTTGAAGGATTAGGTGGTAGTTTGAAAATAATGGTGCGTCGAGCAGTTCTGGGCCAAAAATCAGTAGTGGTCAATGCTGAGCGTTTTGTGCAGGCATGCAAAAGTTCAATTGCAAAAGTAATTTTAGTAAAGCCTAGTGAAATAATGGCAAACAAAGAATCGCTAAATCAGCGAGATGTTCTCACTTTGAAAGGCACATAGCTTGTCCACCATGTGGTGCCCACAGGCTCATTCGAAGTAGAGTACAGTAAAGTTAGCAAAGACATGAATTTTAAAAAACACTTTTCTAAAAGCAAATTATAGAAAACGTAAACCTTCCAATGCAATCTATTTCACATAATATGCATTACAATGTGTTCATGTATTTTACTAAAATTTTTCACATATTTAGAAAAAATTATGTTCTGTTTTCTTGTACTGATCTGTTTCATAGTTTCAATAAAATATATTTTTAATAAATTTACTAATAAATTCCTCACCCCAGATAATTTTTCTGAATTTGTTCATTTTTGTTAATTATTTTCATACGTGTCCCATCATTTACATTATTGATGTCCCATCATTTACATTTTCTATGTTTGTTACTAAAAGCATGTAACAATGATATGTTAAAATCAAAGTTAATACAGCTGGGAAGGGATTTGATCAACACTATGTCAAAATCACGTTGCTTAAAACTCAGCCAATTCACAGAACTTTTGCAATATTAAAAACAAACATGAAATGCTAAATTCTCTGATGTCCCATCATTTACACATGCTGCACTTAATAACTTCTAAGCCATAAATCAAAAGATAAGAAACTTTATATTATCTGAAAGCTGACAATATTCTCTATCAGAAAAATCTTAATATGTGAGAAATGCCACAAATTTGTGTGCATGGCATACAAGGAACCATTGCAATTGTTCCATCATTATTTATGGACAACTTTATGGCCACGACTGTATATATATAATGTGAAAATGGGGTACAAAACAGTAGTTGGCAAAAATCCTTTAGTGAGAGCTTTAAGTTATTTCAGAATGCTTCTCCATCTATAAAAGTAAACGTCCGGAACGCACAGGCGTATCGGGATCTTCAAAAATCTAAAATTTCAAAGAATTTGCAGATTGTTACTGAATCAACTCCCCTTGAGGCAAATAATCCATTTTCTAACAAAAAATGAAGTATCAAAATATGCAATCGCATTATCAAGTTGCGTTTTTTAATAAATTCAACGTAACACGTAAAAAAACAAAATTTCATATTGAAAAAATTAATGTTCAATTGCGACCAGACATGCGTTACTACCATAAACAAATCCTTGATAGCTAGTTTTGTCTATTTGGAGAATTGGAAAAGTATAGATTCACTACTATATGTTCACTGCTTTGTATTAATTAGTTTGTAAGTTCAGCTATTTGATTTTGTCATTCAATATGAAATGTTTTTGTCAGTGTGCTAAGCCTTAAACTATGCATAATGATGACAAAATTTGTCATCATTGGCTAACAGATGTGCTAACAGATTGGTTAAAAACTATGCAAATAAACTCTAAGAACTGTTAACATATCTGTTATATTATTGCTATAATTAACCAATTTCATTTGTTAATGACTGACACGAATCTTACTTTGTTTTACCCTCGTATGCTATTGCGTACAACAAATTCATTCCAAAACTTCATTTTTTCGCAAAAACCATTTTAGTTTCAATGTCATTCGTACAATAATTTTGGCATTCTAAAATACAATTTCGGTTTTTCTTTTCTGTTATTCAACAAATTTCGTAAGAAAACACATCTGTTAAATAAATATCTAGTTTCTGTTAAATGAATCTGTTAAACTCAATAATATACTGATTTAAAATATTGGAAATTTCAAAATCAGAGACGTATTGATTTCCATCGGGGTCTACAATTTTTTCTATGGGAGAAGATTTTGATTTGGTACAATTCGAGATTTCGTTAATCAATCTCCATTTACTCTTTTGGTTCGGTAATTTTCTATATTCATTTTTAATATNACCAAATTCAGGGATGTACCTATTAGGATTTATTTCCTGGAATTTTTTTTGAGGACCGTCGTAATTACCTAGGTTTGCAAATGTTTGATTTAAAATATTGGAAATTTCAACATCAGAGACGTATTGATTTCCATCAGGGTCTACAATTTTTTCTATGGGAGAAGATTTTGATTTGGTACAATTCGAGATTTCGTTAATCAATCTCCATTTACTCTTTTGGTTCGGTAATTTTCTATATTCATTTTTAATATACTCATTGTAAGCTTTACGATTTTCTATATTAGAAATATTTCTAGCTTTTTTGTATAATGCATAACTTTCAGGAGTACGGGCGTTAGAAAAAAATTTAAAAGCGTCTTAAGATTAAGAAATTTTGACGGATACCCAATATCAATAACCGCTACGTCGAGTGCATTATTAATTGGGTCATTCAAATATGTCGTAAATTCACCCAACCCCGCAAGGCGACAGACTCCATCTTCTCCACATCTGTCAGATACTAGTGTTACAAGAACCATTACTTATGCGTCAATCTACACGTTTCCCGTCAATCAAGTGAACCCTCTAGTTTAAAGTGTGGGTATTTATTAAGTAAAAGTAAATCAATGTTTTTATTATGCCACAAAAATTCACTGTCAAGTTGATAAAACACAAATGTATTTTATAATGAGGCGTTTGAACTTGTACAAATTTATGTTTTGCTAGTGAATAAAAAAAAAATCAATTTATTATGCACTATTCACAAATTACATCAATGCAAAAGTGTTATTTTCCAATGTCACTAGTCTTTTTCCGTTTTTGTTCGAATATCAAGTGTGATATACAATCGTCCTGTGCCACTGAATCTCACTGGATAGCCTTGCTCAGTACAAAATTTCATTGTTATTCTATTGATATCCGATTTTGAAATGGGTTTATACACAAGATTTTGTTTTTCATGATGTATGATAGGGATGGTATTCAATTTTTCTTTATGTGTTTGCAATAGAGGGGCATTTATCCAACACGGGCAAGCAAGTGCTACCAACATGTTGATGTTCAATAATGTCTGTGTGGATCATTACAATGTGATTATCGCCAAAAATATTGCAGTCATAATTGGAGGTTGTTACTGTTTCTCGATATATCTTTTTGTAAAAGCCTAGTAGATTTCCAGCTTGGGCCTAGTCTATTTCATATTGTGAATCATTCTTCACCATTAATAAATTGTGTAAAGTTTTAAATTTTAATGAAATACCATAAGGGTCTAACATGTAATTTATAAACCCATAGAGTTCAGGAAAGCTTTGCTTATGTACTGAATAAATTTCCACTCGGGTTATGTTTCCATCTTTATCCTTTAAAGTCCATGTTTGGCGGTTAAGATTAAGAAATTTTGATGGATATCCAAAATCAATTAATGCAACTTCACATGCATTATATATCGGTTTGTCCAAATACGTTGTAAATTCATTCAATCCATCTGGCCGACATACTTCGGCCCTCCAGCATTTTTCAGATAATAATGTTACAATAACCATTACCACCCGTCTATGCATTTGTTATCATCCAAGTGAACTTGTAATGTAATGTTTATGTATTTTATTAAATTGTACATGCATTTTTATCAAATACAAGTTTTAGGTAATTTTATTAAGACCATTATCACACAAAAAATCATTAATAAATGGTAAATTAGTAAACACAAACACTTCTGGTATTTTATTAAAAAATAAAAATGCACGAAATATACAGTAAGCACCACATATCGGAGATGTTCCTTGTAATCTCGTTTTTCTATCACCCCCATAAACGTGAAATCCTGGATAGGCGGTGTGACAATAGCGTTCAATGTCAGGATAATGTTTTAAGGGACGAGCAAGAGAATCTTTGAATATTAAGTCGCCATTGTCATCTCGTATAATCAACAATCAATGTGTACCAGGGTGATTGCGGCGACTTGCGTTTGCAATTAAAAATGAGCCTTGAACCAAACTTGGTTGAATATCATCCGAGGCATGTACACCATAAAATCGAAAGCGGAGTGAGGGAATTTGTAAGGAAATGCGTCTAATCTCGTCAGCGTCCATTAAATATTTAAATAATTGTAAAGTCTCCAATGTCTAAATTTAACATAGACCCAAAACAATAAAGACGGTAGATGACCTAAAATTGGTAAATTACACCAAAATCTGTAAAATATCGGATATCCATTGCCAATTCCAAATTCTCTTTTAACAAAACCATAGCTATCATGGTAAATTGCGTGTATTCTAAACAGTTTTGACCATTTCAAAAGTGAGTGTAACCTCGAATTATCCATTCCAATCAATCCTCCATGCGGGTTCATTTGCAAAACCTTTTCAACACCAACATTGTGTATTCCATATTTCTGTAATAGAAAGTTTGTAACATGCGCAAATTTTAAATGCGGGTCTTTGGTAGAGTGAATACGATCTTCCACTGTACGAATTTCGTCAAGTTTCAACATCTTTCCAAAATACAATGATTTTACAAAACACATGTCTTATCCTTTTATAACTTTTCGCTGTTTATCAATATAGACTTTGGAATTGGTTTCCCCCAAAACGATAACTTCCATCGATTCGGCTAGTGCATTTTTAAAATCCAGTGTTAAACGTATATTCGCACCACTCAATTCAGGATACAAAACCTCGTTGTTGGCCTCTGCAATGCTAGTCAGATCAAAAACCATAATCGCATGTTTGTTATATTGGGTGTATGGTATTCCACCGCCATCATTATTTATCCCCAAAGCCTTTATTGATTGATAATATGCCTGCGCATAGTTGTCATCTCCAACTAACATGGGGGTGTATGCAATATTTGATCCTCCACGGGTTATAGTAACTTGACGAAGTCCTCTAAATTTATATGAAAACGGGTTTGTATACATTATGCCTGTAAACTGGCGATTTGGAACAATTGCCAAGGCGATTCTTCTAATGGGTTCATTGGAAAAAACATTTTCTCTAGTAACTGTGTTCTGACCCGCTGGAATTATAAATGTACGTGTAAGAATTCTTGTAAAGTGGTATGTAGCAGGAGTTGTCAATAGCGTTTTTTCAATTGCCAAATGTATACTTTCTGCAACTCTAAGCTTTCTTAGAGTTAGGAAGGCACCAGTAATTTGTGTTTTGTAATCAGAATTATCATCTGAAATTAGGGAAAAATCGTCTTGTGATCTTAAAAGCTTTAGCCGAATATCAACACTGGGTATTAGTAATTTTTCACATTGGAAAAAATCAATTGCGAGAGGGCCGTAGAAACTCGTCACCTTGCTTTCCTTGGTTAGTGCTCTACATCTATACTGACCATCTTTTTCATCATTTTCTTTTGTCAGTTTATCAGGGTGTTTCTCATAATAATACACACTTGACATTAGTATTGAAGTCTTGTTGGCTGCAGTTTTTGATAGTTCATTAGTAATCATAACTGTATGTGGCCATACCGCATCACCTGTGTGTAATAAAACACCATTTGTGTATAGACTATAATCACTAAACAATGAATGTAAGGCATTATTTGTTAAACAAACTTGATCTTGTTTTGTATTATCTGCATCATCCCAAACTAGGTTCCCACCATCATTTTTGCATACAATTTTCACTGATAAACCAAGATGTATACTTTGGAAATCAATGTACTCATTTTGCTCTGACCTGAAATTAAATTCAATGAGTGGTCCATTAAAACCAGAAGTTGGGAAATATTCCTGTGTACTTCCACCATTAAAGTTTACCAACACCTTATCACGTTCGAAAATATCCAAGCAAGAATGAGTGAANATCATTCTCATTTTCGACAGATTGTCTGAAGCAAAATAAACGAACAAAAAACTACTCACGTGTTAAATTTAATAAAAATATCATGAGTCAATCCTTTATTAATACTGCAATTTATAACTGGAATATATTGCCAAAAGAAATGAAAATAATAGACAACCTTAAAAAATTCAAAAAAGAATTAAAATTATTATTTCTCAAACAAAAGTTTATATCAGGTAGATCATGGATAGGATTTAAATTTTATAATAACGATTATACAATAAATCGAAAATAGTAAGCTATCCGTAGTCAGTGTAATTTTTAGTCAGTGTTGTTTTATTTATTTCATTTTTGTTATTATTCATTTTTTTGTACATAGTAGTTAATGACGCTATTCATTTGAAATATCAGTTAAATATTGTAAAAAAATTCAAATGAATATAGATTATCTTATCTTATCTTATCTTATACTCAATACTGATCATGCAGTAGCAATTCCATTGTCATTTAGATTGGAAGAAATTGCAAACGATGCAGACCTGCATGAAAAAAGTGTTTCTGAACTAAAATTTCTTAGCATTAAATTACGCGAGTTATTCGAAAAAGCAGTGGCCGAAGCGAAGAATGAGGCGCTGAAAGAAAAAGACAATTCAGGTACATGTATATCATAAATTACTCAATTATTATCATTGAAATGTTATGCACAATTTGGAAAATGCGTTGTCAATAAAATCAGATAAAAATAGCTCTTAAGTGTTTCAAAACATCAGAAAAAGGTGTATAAGATACATGTCCAGTCCTTTTGAGATTTTGAGATTCGTTTAGGTCATTTACTTAATTTTGTAAATTGGGTTAATGAAGTCAACTGGAAAAAAATGGAATGTTTCATCTAAGAATTTCGCATCCTTCAAAAACGCATAATTTTATTCTGTATCAATTTGCCATAGTATTGATAATTTATTTTTTGTTCATTATTCAAGAATTCTAAGTGAATGACTGTTTTCGATGTGAGGTGCCGCTTCTCATTTTCAGAGGAGGTTTCTCTTCGTTATGTCAGTAACAATATTTTTAATAAAGGCATCACCATGCTTATTCAAAAGTTGCAAACTTGGCAATGAGGTGACAACTGCCAGACCTTATTTTAAGTAATTGAGCAACGTCCCTTACCTTAACACCTCTCTCAGCTCGAATAATTGCATCCGATTGCTTATTTTTTTATCGGAAATTTCAGTTCGTTTTCTAACATTGGAATAATCTGGAGCATGTCACTCTTAAATAATGGTATTCAATGATATATTGTGGATTTAGGACATTTGGTTGCCATATGCATTTTTCATGTCACTAAATATTTCATCTAACAGCACACAATTTTATAACACTTCTGTATTCCAACGCATGCCTACGTGACAAAATTCTAGTGTGTGTATTATACTTACACTGCAGCCATGGTTGGCATGTTATAAACACGACCTGTTTAAAGCATGTTTTAAACACTGTTTAAAACAATGTTTTTTGCAAGGTTTTCTTCATCCTATATTGCATGAATTTTTAATTTTCTTAAAAAAATTTTTAATAGGCGGAATTGCATTAAATGCTTCTTTTAACATTATTGGAACATAAAAACAAATGTTTTAATTTTAATAGTAAAATATATGTTTGTTGATCTAAGGCAACAATGTGCAATAAGACAAAAATATTAGCTGATATCATTTGACTTACAGTTAGGCAAATTTAGCAAGAAGTTTAATATTTGAACAACTTTATGTAAATTCTACCCTGTGCTACTGCAAATATAGACCTGAATCATACATAAAATTTATTCCTGGAACATTTTGAAGCAATTGGAGTTTGCTATAAAACAAATACAAATTGCACTTATCACAAAACTTTTGGTTTGCCTTTGCAACCTGGCAGTTTGCATGGGCCTTTTTCTCCTTTATCTCGGGCCAATGTCCAATGTTGTCCGTTTGTATTGGCTTGGGTAGAATTGGTGCTGCAGGCCCTTTCTCTGTTGTTGATTTCAATTTATTATCAATGCTTTTTGTTAACTCCCTGAAGTTTTCCCTCCTTCATCAAACATTCGCTTATATCCATGTTAAAATCTAGTAGAGAACTTAT
>CABFPE010000282.1:361748-400341 GCA_900660155.1 Hofstenia miamia | reverse complement strand
ATTTCTTAAAATTTAAGAATTAAACAAAATTTTTTTTATCGTCACTACCTACAGTTCCAGTACTATATTTTTAATATATTATCAAACAATCAAAAGCATGCATTTTAATATATGCCTAAATATTATCAGCATCATCGCCAAACTTTTACTTGATATATCATCTTAAAGCTAATTGTTATATTCTAGTTTATATAATTACTAATTAGTCGTCTCAACTCAATTCAAATTGCAATGAGAAATAAGTTTTAGGTACATTAACATAAATATAGTAACTGCATGTTTCACCTAACTATATGTAACCATTATAAAGGCTGACAAAGAAACTGTTTTTCTTTACCTGTAAGAATTAATAAAGTAAAGCTCATGTTACACAGCTTTGTCTAACATTATGAGGCTCATAAACCGTTCAACCAGAACTGCGCGGTCTGCACATGGCACAACATGAGCTTGTATAGTTTGCTACTATTAAATGATATGATACATCAGCCAGCATCCTCGATACAAATTTGGATGAATACCATAATCAAAGCTAGCATAATTCATATATTTTTAATATGGAAATGAAAAAAATACAAAAATTTAATAAACAAAAAGTTTCAATAATAAAATATCTAAATTAAAAAACCAAATGTAATTACATATAAACAATATTATTTACAAATCTGGAGTAAACTACAATTAATACAAAAAGCACTGCACTGGCACGTATGTAGGTTGATGAACTTATATTGACTAAATCCACATGGAAGCATAATTACCATAAATTCCTGCTTGCAAGGGTCCACCAGCTGCGAACAGACGAGACTTTGACGTATCATAGCAATGGGTGTAAATTGCATGAAATATGTTCGAATTATTGACCATCTGCGCATTTTCAGCCTAAAATATATCTTAACAAACATTTGTTTTATACATACAAATGACAGAAGAACATAAAATTTTGATCAGGGAAATATAATTATGCAATTAATTCGTTATGCAGTTAAGTTCGAAATAAAGAAAGGTTTTGACAGACTATTTTTGTGGAGCCCAGAAAATGTTAAACAGAAGTTCAGGTGAACATAAAGAAAGGTTTTCACTGACTATTTCTTGGTAGCCACATAGATTTAAAAATCAAGATCAGTTTGAAAGTGATTTCAAAATCTTGAAAAGAGAACTATTTTTGTGAAACCTGCAAAAATTTAACATGAATACAGTTGAAGTGTTTGACATGTGTAAAATACATGTCTTATATACAAAATTTATGTTCACAGTGTATTCTGTAAATGCAAAATTTAGGAAATTTTGAAGCATCCATTTCAAGGTTGGTCTAACCCTCGAATGACAGATTATTGAGAATTACGTCCCCTAAAAGTTTAACTAAGCTAAAAGCTTCCTCCTCAATTTAGATGCTGTTATGATGGCCTTAGTTATTGGCAATATCAACAAAGATGGAAATAACTGAAACAATGAGTAGGATATTTCGAATTTATAAAGTTTTGAAAAATTTATTGATATTTTTGTCATGTATATAAAATATTTATGCGGTAATCATACACGAGCTGTTTTACAACTTGAAGATTGCGCAGTAATATCCGTTGAGAAGATCTGGATAAAAATATATAGGGACTTATCGAGCTGCCCATTTGATTAGAAACATCGCCAATAGTAACCATCAATTGCAAAAATCGGATTCGCCATTTCAAAAAATATATAAATTGAGATCTCTATTGGTAATTGAAGCGTTAAAGATGAATGATTTGTTTGCCGATTTTGCCAAGCCCAATAAAGTACAGGTTTCAAGTTGGCGTTCTTTGGTGGTCAGCATTTTTGGTTCGCCAAAATTTAAATAAAGTAGTATTCACTATCATAAGAAATAACTCAAATATTTTTTAGCAATTATTTCGCACTGGCTCAAGTTGATGGCGAATTATTGAAGTTGTTGTTAAGGACGAATGAGCTACATCCTCTCACGAATAGTCATGCCTGTCTTTTTACGAAAGTTCCTTCATCTATTGTAAAAAAATTAACTGAGGCGTTCGATAACTGCGAATTGAAATTCACGAATGTTAATATTCACAGATGTACTTAAGAGATATAAATTTAAAAACATTAGTTTCAATTCAAATTCTTAGTGCATGCTTATATAATAGAACTTTATACAACTCTTTTATAGATTAGAAAATTATTTAAATGTGGAACGATCGAAGAAGAAACAGTCTTGCAAATGTATTTTTGATTATTATATATTTTACTTTGTTTGAGATTTAAAATTTCCTATTGATATTAAATTTAAAAATAGGTGAATCCATTAATAAGACTACATTATATTTTTCAAATTATTTATAGATTCTCACATTAGTTAGAGCCTTTGAAATTTAAGAGGAATTCAAGAAGTTGTCTCCGTCATCAGTAAGCAAAAAGATGAGAATCAAAAATCATATTCATCATTCAATCTTACTAAAACAACTTCCTACTTCGGTGGATAGGGATTTTCTGACCCAACTCTTGCTGCCAGGTAATTCTATTGGCTTAAAGTAATTTAACTAAAATAACTGTTATATTTCGTATCATACAACATGTTTAATATTAATTTAACACAATTGTAACTTTCACCAAATGTATTACAATAAATTCAGATGCAAAATTGTGTGCAGCTAGTACATCGAACTTGTCTTTTTGATGCCATGTGTTCACTGTGTGAATCTACTATTGACGTTGACAAAATCGTGGCAGGTGAATATGAATCCGCTAATGGAGAATGCCACAAGCTGTCTTAGGAAAGTTAATTCTAGGAAAGGTTTACAGATTGGAAAGAATGACTCGTAGGAAGCTAACAATTTTAGAAGGCAAATTTAATGAGTAATTTGTATTGTTTAATGTCGACAGTGATTGTCAGTGATTAACTTTTTAAGTATACGTTTGAAAAATTTAACAATTTGACCATTGATATCAAATTATTTTTCCTTACTTGGTTTTCTTATTACTTTCACACTTGTATACAAATTAAAGTTTATGAACTGTATGTAGTTGATTTATAATAGTTATTTACAAAAACATAAGTTAATGGAATTTACTGTTTTAGTAATTGAAATGAGTTTTCAATCTCTTTCAATTGACTCTTCAACTAAAAACTCATCAGATCCATCTATCTCTAATGATTTGATTATGCTATCACTCTCCTTAAATTCTTCAAACCAATTAGATGACAATAATAATACGTACTCGAACATTCTTCCCATATCACACTCAACAATTTGTTCTACTCCAATTAATAGTTTCGTTTCATCAAGCTATTTACGATGTCGCACGTTTTTATAAATGACATGCAATACTCTTGTTTGTTAAAGAAGATAATATTTATCTCCCATTAAATTTATTTGTAATGAATATGCATTATCATATCAGAGGCGATTAGAGTTCATTCTTTTCCCGATAATTCAATATCATTCCCTAGGGGCCCGTCACCTAACAATATTTGTATAATAGAAAATTCTCCAAAACTCAGTGTGGGGCAACTCATGCAGCAGTGTAAAGTCCTTTCATCTCGTCCAATGGGTTCTTCGCCAATGTTAACGAAGAAATTTTTGAGATCTTCAATAATGTATTTTTCTCCCCTAAAGTGCTCTGCAATGAATTGCTCAAAGATACTAAATTTCATTGATCGCCTTGACTACATTGTTAATCTCCGTAAGGAATTAGAATGGTTAGGTTTTTTTAAAACAACATGTGAACGGATTTTTGAAAATGAAAATTGACTTCCATGGAGACTCTAAGCGGCAAGTTCATGAAATGTACAGTTCCAATGTTAACCACCACTCTTACTAGTATAGTAAATTTTTGAGAACTTGGAAAACCTACTATTTTTCCGTCAAAAAACGTCCTGTAAGTTTAGAATTCGATATATTTCTATTGAAGAGATTTTAGAAGAATTTTATTTTCACGAAATGTACAATTTGTGCGAAGCTCAGCCGCCAGCATTTTCAGCTTAGGACGTCTAATTTGCAAAGAAAAGTTATGTCTGAATGGAAACAGCATTATCATCGTGTGAGGTATGCCTTAATTTTGTTAGCATCTAATTAACTTTGGAACAGGTTTTTAAAATTTCAAATTTATCATATTTTGAAGCAAAATATGTTGTAGATTTATATAATTTTGCAGAGGTTACGATAAAATTTAAATCACATTCTAAGTGCACACAAAACTATTTTAAAGTTAGTAAATGTTTTTTAAATTTGATCGCAGTCACTATTTGTTTTTTTAAGGCGCCTATAATGTAAAGAATTTTTTGTTGCCTTTATCCAATGATGACACTGAACAGAAAAGCGGTTTCTTATACACGTTGGATCTACAGTACGCGACAGCAAGTTTTAAACACCGGCCCATAAAGCAGTCATTTAGCTTGTTTTCACTCAGAGCTCAATTTCTATGGTCTAATTTTCTTATTCAGACATCAATCAAGCTATGAATAATCACGTGCATCGAGAAATCGATAACAAACTAATTTAAATGTTGAAATTTGTTGATTCAAATCATTTAGTCACATTCTCTACGGCAAAAGCTTTGAAATGAGTGAACGACGTGAGAAGCGTATTAAGATCATTACTTTATCAGAGAATACGGACAAGACAGTGACTGAAATCGCAAAAATTGTTGGCATGTGCAAAGCTAGTGTGAGTCTTATTTTGAAACAATATCGCGAAACTGGTAATGTGGATTTGAAATACCAAAACTGTGGCGGTTCCAATAAAAAATTGACAAACCGAGATCTTCGTCGTATGCGCATCATTAGTGGAAACAATCCGAGAATGACGGCTAAGGATGTTCAGGAAGAAATGGGTGCCCGAGGTGATTGTGTCAGCCTAAGAACTATACAAAGAGGATTAAATGACGTCGGTTGTCGTGCTCAGCGGCCCAAAAGTAAGCCCTTTTTGACTAAGGCTCAGGCGGAAAAACGGTATCAGTGGGCATTAGAACACAGAAATTGGAGAGAAGAGCAGTGGAACAAAGTCATATGGAGTGACGAGACTGTGATTGAATTGAGAGATAACTGTCCTCAATTTGTCAGAGTTGTCGATGGTTTTCCTCTAACCTCTGACCATTATTGTTTAATGACAAAACACCCCACCAGAGTAATCATTTGGTCTTGCTTCTCATTTTACGGCCCGGGACGAAGTCACATCGTAGAGGACCGAATGAATACCGAATGGTATGTGACAAAAATAATCAGGAATCGTGTCCTTCAACAACTTGAGCAGTGGTATCCTGGCTCAGATGGAGTATTTCAACAAGACAATGCTCCATGTCATAAGAGCAAACGGGCGATGGAAGAATTTCGTGTCAACAATATTACCGTCATGGATTGGCCTCCGTCTTCCCCGGATATCAACCCCATAGAGAATCTGTGGGGAATAGTGAAGAAACGAATTCTGAAGACGAAGCCGAAATCAAAAAATGAGATTATTACTGGATTCATCAAAGTGTGGCATAACGATGATGAGATATTGAACATCATGCAATCGTTGGTGAAATCGATGCCACGACGTGTGAGCGCATTGATCGATTCTCGTGGATTTCATACGAAATACTTTTTCGTGAAACTGAGCCTTTCCTGTAAAATATTGTTATCATGCAGTATGATCATTCTGTGTTTTTCATATAGTTTTTCATGTAGTTGTAGCATGTTGTTAACATGCAGTAATCAAACACAAATATAGACTTTTATGTGTCATTTTCTTTGAAATGTCGGGTGTTTAAAACTTGCTGTCGCGTACTGTACAACGAGCCCTAAACGAGCCTATTTTAGGCAAAGCAAGTTTATAGTTTATTTGCTTGTTAATTCAATTATGGAGATATCTCTTATTTTTTGCAGTCAGTATGTCTTTCCTATAATCATATTTAAGAAATGTTCATTAAATAATAGGAAGAGCTATGTAAAAAATTTTCTCTGAGCACAATATTTTTAAAAAATACCGAGCTAAAACGAACCTCATTCAAAGATTTTATGTGGCGAGCCGAGCCGAACTTACACAAAATTTTAACGAACCGAGCTGGGAAATGTCGGCTCGTTGACAAGTCTGCCTTAGCCAAAGCGTGTTCGCAGCAGCCGGAACGTAATAAAGATATGCGGCCATCATCATGTCTCCCATTCAACGCAGCCAACATTTTCGGCTTGTTATCGGAGCATACATAAAGGATATCAGGACACCTTCGATTGCAACCATGAATGAGTAAACAAGGCATCATTTGAGACTGCTTCAGTAAATGGCTGTAGTTCCAACGGGAAGCTCAACCAATCCTAATTCTCATTTAACCCGCAAGCTATCAACCCGCCATAGCTTTGTAAATAACTGTGACGCGCAGTCGAGTAGTCTACTATCACTGAAATTAAACAACTAGGGTCTTTTAGCATGTGACTGAATAATTCTCGTGGTGCATGATGGGATTCTTCGCCTTTTTTAATAATATGGTCGCGTAACGTTTGGTGACCAATCCTTACATCGTACAATTTCTTGGATTCGTGACTAACTCTTGCACCAAATCTGGCAGAACCTGTAATTATATTAATAGCTGCATTAAATGATACAGTCGGATTGTCACAGATCAGTTCGCTAGCAACATCCTTGAGCTGTGTTTGGTAGTTAGCTGGAAGTCTTGGTTTTTTTCTTGCTGACCCTCCAATATCGCTGCTAAATCAAGAGAAGGGCGTTTTCTCGAAGATGGTCTACACTTTTCAACATGAGCTCGAATGGCCTTGACTCCACTCATATTATGCCATTCTTTATTTTTAGTATCGTACTTAACCCTTGTTAGACTTTTACAGTACATACAAGAAAGAAATGGAAGAAGACTGCCATCTAGGCGTATACTCTGTATATCCGACGTACGAACGGGATTGCTTTTGCTCTGGTACATATAACGAGGCACCGGAATTATCTTATTGCGATCCGAATTCACGCGAACAATGTTAGTAACGACTTTCTTGTCGGCATCTGTGAAATGAGCCATAAACAAGGCGACCCTGTAAACCACTAAAAAGAGGCATCGTTTAGACTACAAGAAAGAACTAATGTTGAATGTACAAAAAAATATCTTTACATGTGGGATTGTATAAAATTAACTATATTAAACATGTAACCTACACAAATAAAACTAAAACTAAATTAGTTGCAAACGGCATAAAAATACGATTACTATTGCGCATATGCAATGTCCCTTTAACAACGTTTGTTATATAGCGTATTGTGTTCTAAAGCAGATCAATTTCAATTTATTCTAACCAAATTACCTAGATGGTGTTAAACGAGTACACTGAGGCATGATCCACTTTAGAACACAATACGCTATTTGTATTTAGCATTCCTACGTGTTCCACATTTAATACAATTGGAAGGTCAACAGTACCATTTTGCTATTTATTCAGCAATGCCAAATTAAATTATACACGCATTATTATTTATCTCAGCTTTTCATAAGCGTAGCCGCAAAATGAATGTTTTAATATTGTCCTACTGGAAATCAGTTTCGTAATTTTTGATTTTACTGTTTTACGTGCGCCGCATTAAACTTTAAATGTGACGTGGTGTGGCTTTGAATTGAAGACAGCAAATTTCAACCAATTATTATAAGTGGTATATTTCTGATATGCACATTTTTCATTTATTTAGGTATAATTTAATAAATAATCGAAAAGCTCTATTCAGAATCTATTCTGTTACGGTTTGTTTTCCGATTTTGTTTCCCATTTCCCATGAATTTTCCATGGGGAAAATGCCCATGGGATTCCTATAGGATTCCCATTCCTATTAGCAAGCCTGTGTTTTGAGCAGATAATCATTATTTCACGTGTATAGGTTGTCCCATAAAAAACTGCGTTTTTTGTTTTATAGAAAATTTAAAAAGGCGTTTTTAGTTCCTTAATGTTTATAATATATTTTATTGGAATGAGTAACATTCAAAACTAAACACATTATATTAAGTAATGACAACTGTTTTTTAAATAGTTTCCATCGTTTTCAACAATTTTATTGAGATCACCAATCAGTTCCTCCAAAGCCCAACTCATTCGATGACAAGTGAAATGAGGCAGTTGAACTTGTCTTAATTTCATTGTTTTATCAGGCTAACCTGTTTCTAAGTGAGAGTGTATATCTGTTGCTGAAAAGCCACGCATTCTAAACGTTCCAAGGAAAAAATATGCTTTGTCTTTCGTATACTCTATCTTAAAAAATATTCTGACACGTTTGGCTGTTCGATTTTGAATTTTAATTTTGAATTATGAATTTTGAATTTCAATTTATATGATAACATAGATACCTATCTCTTGCGAAGCTTTTGCATTATTGACTATAAAAGCGCTGACGTCTGCAAAAAGGTTACAATTTTGCAGTTTGCTTATGCATTTAGATGTTCAAAGTTATTATATGCAGAAATTTAGCTTACAGAACAGGACATGAGTAAACAAGTAATCAAATTATTTCAATATTAATTGGCCCTTTTATCAGCTGCAGAAGTCTTTCAAAGTGTTTATGAAATTGTTTTAATTCTTTAATAAACATCATTACATCCATATGGATATGATTTATTTGAATATATAGGATGGACATAAGTATTTGAATTTTGCACTACGTTTGGTATTATTTCAAATTTCTTTTTAAATGTTATATCAAAATTATTTCATTTTTTTAGTTATCTTTGGTCCTTTGTTGCCTTTTTCACTGATTTGGATCCAGTAAAACTTCATAGTATATTTCGAAAAGCTTCTCGGAAAAAAGAGACTAATTCGGTATTTGGTAATACTAATTATCCATCTCAATACCCTGTTTAGACTGAAAAAGAAAACAAAAGGCACGATCGGAAAGACGATAAATCAGAACAACTGTAAGGTTTTCAGTTATCATTGCTAATCATTTGCTGTAATTCTAGCTTTGACGAATCTACCAATTCCCGAGAAATTAAGTCACGGTTATTATTTTTTTATTGAATGTGTCATATCATATTTAAAAATAACTTGCCAATGTAATCAAACAAGCAGGTACATTCCTAAAGATATGAAGGATTTCTACAATAAACCCATGTGATCATTGGAAATTTCAAAATGTCTGTCGACAAAATATTTATCCTTTCGCTGCGGGTGCATGACAGCGTCATTCATAAATATGCATTTACAGGGACGTAGGAATGACACCGCCATTCATTAATTTCATTCAGTCCTGAGTAATTTTCGTCCTACATAACAAACGTATTTTAGTTCCTCAGAGTACTTTTGCCCATTATCGAATGATTAAAGGCAATTCTGGTTGCCAACAAGCAAATTTTATATTTTTGCTACCTCTCAAAAAAATTACTCAGTGCCTCCCAAAAGGCTGAAGCGAGTTCAGCGAGCGTCTGTTGGGTCTACCGTTCTCAATGAGATCGATGCTTTGCTGCATGACTGTCGATAGGAATGATCAAGTGATGCATTACTATACAATGACAAGACAAACTGTCAAATGGTAAAAGAAATCTCATTCAGATTCGCATTGTAGATGCCTTTGGTATATACAATTTTGTGAAGAACAAGAAAGCAACATTCTTGGAGTTTTTTTGTAAGTTATAAAAGGTTTGACTGCAACTTTTTCCACGCCTTGTCATTTATTAGAATCATCTGTACCCAGACTTATTGGGAAGCATTTTCTCGAAAAAATCTACAGTGAAAAATCTAAGAACCCTACAAAGATGCCGTGTATGTTATCTCCATTGAATCATTTGACAGTCCAGATTGCAATGTAAAACATGTACTAATAGCCAGGCTTATGTTTACAATGGTTTGAAATTTACCATACCAAAATAAAATACTAAAACTTATTGATTTTTCTTTTCCTTCTTTCTTATGAATAAAATACAAAAGCTACCTATTAATTAAAATATACCCATGGTATTGTAACCATGCCTAATCCATGTAGGAGAATTTCAGATTGGGACCCCAAATATGATTCTCGCATGCATATATTTTTAATGTGTCTGAATTTTTAAATTGTAATGTATGTTAATTCTGCCTGTAGTTTACATTGTAATACTACAAGATGTCAATGCTTGGAAGGTTGGTAGTATACATTTTAATTGTTAAGCTGAATTTCTTTCACCCGATCTTTTGTTGTTCAGCCATAAACCCCTTAAGTTACTTTGATTTGACCAGGGTGTCCACAAAATATTTTAATCACATTTTCTGCTTTTCTTGACAAATGATTTTCCAGATCTGTTGTCACCCTGTAATAATGACCTTTAAACAGAAGGTTAAGAGGAAGAAAAATGAACTCCTTGTCTTAAAATCCCCTTAAGTAGCCAAAATCAAGGTTGTATCACATAATTGACATAAATTATCGGTAGGAGGCACGTTTGAGATAGGCTAGCGGCCACACCTGCAATTTTCAAATCGCGATTTTTAGCAGCCGTTTTACTTTTGATTTGCAAACTGAATTAACCAGGGTTTTTACAATTATTAATGAGTTATATTCAAGATGAGTGTAAGTCAAGATAAATGGAGAAATGTGGTGAATATTATATACGATAAAAATTTTAATACTGGCCGGTTGCGGCCAGCCAAGAAGTTCCTGCCGAATGCAGTTCCATGAAGGGCAATCGTTACAGAAAACTTCGTCATCTCCCATATTCAAAGTGATTGAATGCAAATATTTGGGAATTTTTTTTTCATTTTATCGTGCCGTGCATGTAATAATATTCTCCTTTTCGTCTTAAAAATTGTTTGGGCAATAAATTCAACATCATCCGCTTTTAACATTGGCATGTAGCTTAAATCACTGCAAGTATATTCATGTACGTCACAGGCTATTTGAAAGATTTAGGAAAAGAGCCCCGAACCAACGATTTTAAAACTCATTTTAATTATGCTCTTGAAAATTTAAACAAGGAAATTTGAAGGTTTCAATACATAGTTTTAAAATGTCTTTGCATGACATGACTAAGTATATAATTTTGATATAATTCCTTCATAAACACATTTGAAAAAGAATGATTATATGTTTGCAAGCTTACAATATATATATTGTATTTATAATATGTATTACCAAGCAGGACTGTAGAGATCTGCTAGCGTATAGCCGCCAAATTCGACCATTTCCATATTAAGAGGTTTTACAATGTCGTGCCACCCGTCAGCTAATATCTTGCGCTCACCCGTCTGTGCACGAAAATGAAATTTTCTTTTCTACTATTAAACAGTTAAAAAATTTTCAATAAAGTTTAGAAAACATTTCGTCCCCTTAGAATGAAAACAAGTTATCTGGTTTACTGTAACTTTTGGTGAGAAATATTTCTCTTGGAATATATACATAATCAAGATGCATTTACTAGAAAAAGTATATTACATTCCAAAATTTAAAGTGATCCAGTTGACCGGTTTTCCTTCTAATGCGATGAATTCATTTTCATTATATTTTATTTTTTCAAAATTTAAATAGTGTTGTTTTTGACTCATTTATTTCATAGATTCTCCTTAGTTTCTTTTATTATTATAGCTTTTGTCTTTTTCATATGCTTAGTTTTCATTAAACTAGAAAGATTTTTCCTCTTATGTGCATGTTCATGGCAATGTATTTCAGATTGAAGATGTCCTCGCCTGTGCCCTAAAATTTCTTATCCAACTGCCTTTTGATTTCCCACAACCTGGAAAGATCAGTTACAAGAAGGAATTACTTGAAACTACCATACCTACATCCAAATTCAGTCACCACCCTGAATAAGATCCAGCAATATAACCAACAATGAGTTTCAAGACTTTAATTTTATTTCAAGCTCCAAAACAATGATTCTATTCTAACTCCTTTAATTTCCTGAGACATATGTCTATAAATGTGATGAATGTCAAGGTTTATACATTAGAGAAGCAAAAAGACAGTTGGATTACAGAATTTCAGAGCAATCTGAAGTATATTGCCATAGCATACACCTAACGGGAAAACTTTACTATTTTAATGAAAATCTAATATACGAAAATTGCAGAAGCTATTGTCATAAAAATATGTCATAATCTAAACTATAAAGCTGCAATAAAAAATCATAAACTTTGTATTTGCCAACATTATTCTTCTGCACTGGCGATGAGTAAAAATATGTCTGCATGTTTTTAGGTATGCATGTATACTTCTAGTTTACTCTTTGTACACTTCTTGCATTTCGAGGTTATTCTATGTACATCCCTTATTTTTATGGTAACCCTCTGTACATTTTTAGGGAAAAGTCTGAAATTTCTTAAATTCAATTATTATACACTTTCACGGAAGCGATTTAATCGCCTGAAGAGCATACTTTTTAAAAAACGTTTTTTCCTTTCAAAACAATTTTGAAAAATATCATGTAAATTTGTAAGAGCAGTAAATATTAAATGGAAACCGTAAAATTACTCATTTGATAAATCTAGCGCATGTATAAGCCTCCATGGGCTAAAAACTTTCTAAATACATGAACACTAGGTACGGAGAGAATCTAAATCTTTTTCAAAAATTCGAAATTGTCAAAGAAAACTTGTGAATCTTTTCAACAACCCTCCACAGCAATACTCTTTAATTGCATTAAAGTATGTTCCCCAAGAGACCTACATACACCCCAAGATTTTCCAATTTGGTAATAGGCTTGCAGAAAATTCTTTGTAAATGTGGAAAAAGGGTTTGTCCTTTAAAAAGGACAGCAGGCTGATTGAGGTTAAGTAATTGTAAATCAACGGCTTTCGTTTGTTTTTGGTCATTGATACAAATTTAGATAAAATATTTACTACATAAATTTAATGTATGCATTGGAATAATGATCCAAAAATATTGAAATTTTGATTAACTTTTAATTAGTCTCAGGATTTTAGTCATTTCAATACAATAAATAGACATGTAATCATACAAAATTTATTCTACAAAACAGGTTAATTAACTTAATTTCTCGTAGATGTTTATAGAACAATATAGATTTCACCTGCAAATATTTATTAAACTTTTGTTGCTGTTATAGTGGCAAACACTGTAATCGCATTAACAAGGAAAACTAATTTAATTCTAACAATGTATTTCCAAGGTAATAAATTTTGGTTGTGAGTAGTTAATATATTAAATGAACATTTTTTAGGTATAAATCATCAAGGCCAACTGAAGTTGCCAGTAGTCAGTCAAGGTAACAATTTAATCACATATTAATGCAAGCTGTATATTGAAAAAAGTATTTTTTAATTTAATTTCTTTCTTGATAAGCGGTCAAGTGTGAGCGGGCACTCAGAGTTGGAATAGGGCCGGGCCTTATTTTTTAATTGGTATTTGAAATAAATGAGAAAGTCACTTGAAAACTTAAACTTTGCAAATGATAATAAACATTCTGTTTAATTTTAATCAACCCCACATTGGTAGTTGATGCAATACTTTTAATTTTGTCAGCTGCAAGCAAACAGCGGTTCTGAGGAATCTCTTTCACTTTGTATGGATATAAGTTTATTTAAGTTGGCAGCAAATTTTAACTGTTAAATATATAAGAACTGATATTTTCTCCAAATGATATAGAGGAGGGTGATTGCATCCAGAGATGACTCCTGGTAAGAAGATAACACGAATAGCTTCATTTGCGGCAATACTTACATTACTAAATATATATAATACATATGTAATACATATATAATACATATATGACACGTTTATCGAATTAAGGTATTGGGCTAGGCTGAGTTTGGGCCAAACGAGTTGGCCCAAGCTAAAATTTCTTGTGGAAATATTAGAGCACATTATATTATAACGTAACGAAAGTGCACTACATTGTGTTATTCCATTTATTGCTGTGGATACTCTAGTTAATTAGAGTTCCTTGTCGATTATAACTGCGGGTTGTGCCCTAAAGTAGATAACAAACTGCCGGTTGACAGACCCCAGTTTCACAAACTTAATGTATTTACCCTTGTGTTTGAACGGTTCTTCAAAAATTGCAGTAAAGCCAGTTATCACCATTTATGTTTTGTGTTCCATATCAGAAAATAATTTAGCCCTTTGAGGCTCATAAGGAGATTGAAGCTGCATTGGCTGTAAGAACGTAAGGATATTGCATTAAGCAGATGGTAAACAGCACCCTATCACCAAAATTCGATTTTGAAATGAATCTATGACGATACATAAATGAACCTGCAGTCCTTAAGGTGGTCCCTTAATGATTGCCAAAATATGAATGTCAAGAATATAGGATCTATATATGATATTAGTTATCCAAAATACAAATAAACTGAATTATAGCAACCTAGAAAAAATAATTTGTTTAGGTGGGACAGACATGTACCACCAAGCTTCAAAGGGTTAAAATGACTTTTTCCAGTTTGTCCTTTTATAATTTATTATTACTATTGTTACCACAATCCTAGGGTAATATAAGCAATTAAAGTCTTGCTATAACTTTTACTGTTTTTAACATTTCAAATTTGAATCGTCATAAAACGCAATGAAAGCAGATATTTTGACCATTCAGTTCAACTGGTTTCATATATTGCTATCTCAAAACCCAAAATTTCCGGCAATTCCGTGCTTTGCCTAGACGACCACACAATTAGTTTCACAAATTAATACGATTTATTTTAGTACTACTGTGGTACACGACCCTCTTTCCAGTAATATTAAACGTCAATCAGCACATGATGATTATGGTCAGAATAGCAAACCTATGCGAAAAAGTATGTTTGATCGATCAACATCAAGTCATTCTGATCGCTCAAAACCCTCTACCTCGGATTGGAAACGTGGTGATAGAAAATCCAACTTTGATTCATCACATGACAGAAAATGGAATAACAGAAACAGATCTTGGCGTGATCGGCCTCACGAACATCGAGACGATCGTCGTCATGACGAAATTAAATCAAGAAGTGGTAAAGACAGATATAAACGTGATAGACATGAACATTCAGATGATGATTTTAGAAAATATAACCGTAAATCATTTAATGATAACAGGCATGCTAAACCAGAAATGGACGTCCATGCAGAAAGTGCTTTCCCAACCCACATCCCTCAGCAAACTACCGCAAACACATCAGTTTACAATCCGTATCCAGTTCAGCAGACTACTGACATAAATTGGCAGCCGTCTTATTACACCACATTTTTCACACAAGCGCCAGGAGGTTACACCCCAATCGAAAGTGCGTGGATTGCACCGCAACCAACAGTTACACCACAAACCCCGCAGTCAGACCAACGTGATCCCAGAGTCAATTTTCAAACGGCAGATAAACCGACCTCACAGCTGACTAGTTAGAACATGGTGTATTAAAATATATTTCTATTGATTGTAAAAATTTATTTGCCCATTTTGTATGTTCGCTAATGAATATAGTTGATTTAGATCGAAGTAAATTATGGTTATTGAGAGTGTCATCAGTATTGATTGATATTCTGTGTATCAACACTAAAATCTCAATTTTTTCAATTTAAATATTTAGTGAATTTACTATACAGTTGTGATATGTTTTCTCGTGTTTATCAAAAACCAAAGCTTGGATTAACTCTAGATGCATTGAATTTATTCAGAAAAAAGTTATGGCGAAAAGTATATAATGCCGAAAATCTAGTAAATTTTCACCAAGAGTTAAGGAAGTATATGTAAATGGGAATTCAATAAGATCATTGATAATGACTATTTTTACAAAATTGTCAATTTGTGAAAGTTTGTGATAATTAGCATGCTTGAGCTCAACCAGGACCTACTAAACACGCTGTCCTTCAGCTTGCCTACATCACCTACATCAAGAAAAATAGGCCTATAGATAATTTTTGAGTAAAATTAAAATGTTTGTTTTTAAAGTTGCTTTCGACACTCTATATTATATTTGACACTGTTGACTGTTATAAATGTGGTCAAAACTATAGAAAACATTTATATTAAAGTTAAAATATTTATATGGGCTAGTTAAATTTTTTTCTAAAAATTGTCTTAAACGATTATATATGTGCAAGTTTATGAAATTTTACCTATTGCAAAAATGCAATAATTTGAGGTTCTCCCAAAAATTTAACATTGAATTTGTAGCGAACAGTTTTTGAAAGACACGGTTTTTATAATATGAAAACTAAAAATGACAACTAAAAGTACCACGATTACACTCATCCTCATAAGCAGTGGGAACTGCAAAACGTTCTTCGACTGATTGGCATTTACAAGAACACAATACTGACATTCACGCGGTTGAATACGTTTCAGAATGTAACCAGTAATGTATCGCCATCCCCTTCAGAACAAACATTGAACACTAATTTCATCAACAGCAACAATTCTCACGAAAAAGTGAGACAGACCACCGAAAAGTAAAACACATCAAAGAAACAATTGACACTATCCTAATAGGAACATGTATTACAAACTGAGGGCCAATAAACTTGTGAAACTACTATTTATTTTTATCCCTGAGTTGCAATCGAGGAAATCTCGAAAATTTATCAATAACCCCTGCCAGCTTGTTGATATTGACGAGGTAGTTGTAGTGACGTCATGGAAATTGCATAGTCATTGTGTTGACTCATAAAATACAAAAATTAGAACACTAATAGAGGAGTGAGTAATAATTCCTTCTTTACTAATAAAACACTTGAGAAAAAATACAATAGTAGAGCATGCGCTAAATTGATTTAATACATGCAATATATAATATTGAGAAGAACCGCAAATAATTTGAAACTAAGTGTTTGGTTTTTAAAAAATATATAAGTTAATGTAAACTTTTTATTCTCATTATAAAGAAACCATGCCCACATTAAATGTTGTTCATTCATGAAACACTCAGACGTTTTTAATTTTCAGTAGTCCATCAAATTCGGGAAAAACAAGCTTACTCAGGAAATTAATGGATAAAGATTATTTTGATAGATATTCCAAAGCAATTTTTTTTACCGCCACTTCCAAAGTAATATTTATAACAAATTTAAAGCAAAAATGAAGCATGTGGAATTTTTCAAGGAATTTTCAGAAAGTTTACTAAGTGAAAACAGTGTTCAAAACTCGTTAATAATATTTGATGTATGGGCGAAACTGTGCTACAATCAGTCATTTGCTAACCTTGTTATAGCTGGAAGGCACTTAAATTGCGATATTGTGTTAATCACCCATTCGGTTTTTTCAAAAGGGTTTTACTCAAGTCTAATTCAGAAAAATGCTTCTGGAATATTTTTCTTTAATTCAGTGTGTGATAGTGTAGATTAGAATTTTAGGAACTCAGATGGGAATTATGCGTGAATTGTTCGCTGCATATAAAAAGGCTGTTAGCAAACCATACGGTTATTTGTTTATAAATTTTGCTCAGGACATTCCAAACAAATTACGTCGTTCAACAAACCTTGAATGCAGACAAATTTTCTATGGAACTGATTCAAGAACGCGTCATTTACAAATTCCTAATAGGATGCTCGAAAAAGTCTAAGATATAGCTCCTAGAAGATGATCATACTTTAAATTTAGTACGGGGGATAGTTTTTAACATTCAAAAGAAATTATCCCGTTTGGTGATGAAAAAACTAGATTACTAAAATACCGTCAGTATGCAGAGATCGCACTTTTAAAATATTCAAAAAATTACAATTCTAAGAGCGTCAAATGGACTAGCATTTTTCAATTGTCTTTTACGCATTATGATGAACTATGTATAATATCTAAACACATTAAAATCTCAAATCATTATATACAATGCCCGCGGTTGAAATGGTGCTTATTTCTCTGGAAAATTACAATAGATTAACGTCAGATTGCTGTCAAGAACAATGCTTTGACGGTGACAGTATGCAGCTGAAATATAGTAATCATTATTCTACACAACAACAAACCCCGTTCATTCAAGATGATATACAAGTAAAATGCAACGCTGTTCAAACACCCACTCAACAACGACAATGTCAACAAGATAACACAACTGGTGATGAATTAAAAAACTTTTTAAACAGTTCAAATACAAGCTCTCTCCTACACAATGATACACTTTATACAAGTGCTGGCTCATTATCATTTATCGAATTCAAAAACGCCTTGCAAGGACCAAACAAAAGGCTAAACCAATGTGTGCGTGGACCAATTGTACACTTCGTTAAGATCATTGGTTAGTTTTGGGGGTGCTTATGAGTTGTATTGCAAAGCTAAATTGAAATTCCCAAAAATAACTCTGGAAAATGTACGAAATTTCCTTGCTACAAATGATATGTACACTACACAAGTCAGCTGTGAGAAAATTCCCACGTCAGTGTGTTATTGCATTTATTATTGATGAAATATGGACTATGGATTTGGCAGTTGTTGAAAGTCTAGCGTCATACAATAGAGGAATAAAGTAGTTGCTTGTTTAATATTTTGTCAAAAAAATTTCGTGTACAACCATTGTATAATAAAACTGCTAGTGATGTGTTGTCTGCTTTTAAAAAATTTGATAACTGGCGTAATGTGAAAAAGATTTGGGTTGATAGGGGAACAGAATTTAAAGGAGTTTAACAATTTCTGCAATAGAAATTCTATTCAAGTATCTACACTTTAGCGATGGTTATAAATATATAGATAAACTTCAACAAATTGTTGGTGTTTTAAATTCCAGAGTAAATCGTACAATAGGCATGTCTCCAAATTCTGTAAGAGAAAAACATGTACCATACCTGATTGGAAAATTAATGATCATTAGTAATAAGCATTACTGACCAGCATTGTTTAACCTTGATCTGGTAAGTATTTCAAAATCCATCAATTACACATTTCGAAAAGGCTATTCACCACAATTTCAAACGGAGGTTTTTAAAATAAACAAAGTGTTTCCCACACCCATTACAGAGAATGAACTAAAATCCAATTGTGACGATCGTGGTGAAATAATTAAAGGAAAATTCTACCAACGGGAATTGATTAGAGTAATTAGGAAGCGTGCATGGACAAGAATAGAATAGTATAAATAACCTATACGTGTAATTGTCAAATCATTCAGTATGGAACGATATTATAGTGAATAAGTGAGTGGTAGAAACCCTACAGCAATAACTCGTCAAAAAGGCTTTGGAGTAATTACCACACTCAGGTGCGTTGCCATACCACTAGCATTGAAAATGATTCCACCCTTGAAAAATGTATTAAGCAATATTGGTAATGAGATTTTGGATGAATCAATTTCGGGTTTAACCAACATAGTCTCTGGCGAAAATGTGAAAAAGGTTTTAAAATGAAGAATTGCTAATGTAGCAAAAAACACAGTTAGGAATCAATTTAATAAATGACGTCGGAATCGTGAACAAACTTATAATGGCTCCTCCAAGCCAGGAAGGATAACAAAAACAATAAAAACAAAACGTGGAATTAAATAATTTACAGTTTCCAGTCCAAAAAACATCGTAAACCTAGTCCAAGCAAAGTGAAAAAGAAACCTGTCATAAAGAAAACTGACATTTTTAAGAATTTGGTATAAATAGCTGTACACATTGACAATTGATATTAGTTTGATACCTGTCATGACCACGTTTACTCATTCTTGCTTGGATATTTTTGAACTTTTTCTTAATTGCAAATAAAAATGCAGATTACAAAACGCAAATTATGGATGCCTTCCTAACTCCAAGAAAGCTCAGTCACAGAAAGTGTGCATTTGGCAATTGAAAAAACGCTATTGACAACTCTTGCTACATATCTTACACATCACATTTATAATTCCAGCCAGTCAGAACACTCTTACTAGAGAAATGTTTTTTTCCAGTGAACCCGTTAGAAGAATCGCCTTGTCAATTGTTCGAAATCACCAGTTTGCAGGCACAATTTTTACAAATCCGTTTTCATATAAATTTAGAGGACTCTGTCAAGTTACTATAACCCGTGGAGGATCAAATATAGCATACACCCCCATGTTAGTTGGAGATGACAACTATGCGCAGGCATATTATCAATCAATAAAGGCTCTGGGGATAAATAATGATGGCAGTGGAATAACCTACATGCAATATAACAAACATGTGATTATGATTTTTGATCTGACTAGCATTGCAGAGGCCAACAATGAGGTTTTGTATCCTGAATTGAGTGGTGCAAATATACATTTAACACTGGATTTTAAAAACACTAACTGAATCAATAGAGGTTATCATTTTGGGGGAAACCAATTCCAAAGTCTATATTGATAAACAGTGAAACGTTATAAAAGAATAAGATATGCGTTTTGTAAATCATTGTATTGTAGAAAGATATTGAAACTTGACGAAATTCGTGTGGTGGAAGGTCGTATTCACTCTGCCAAAAACCCACATTTAAAGTTTGCGCATGTTACAAACTATCAATTACAGAAATATGGTATACACAATGTTGGTGTTGAAAAAGTTTTGCAAATGAACCAAAAATGAACCAAGTATTGATTGGAATTGATAATTCGAGGTTACACTCGCTTTTGAAATGGTCAAAACTGTTTAGAATACACGCAATTTACCATGATAGCTATGGCTTTGTTAAAGGAGAATTTGGAATTGGCAATGGATATCTGATATTTTACAGATTTTGGTGTAATTTAAAAATTTTAGGCCAGTTACCGTCTTTATTGTTTTGGCTCTATGTTAAATTTAGACATTGGAGACTACAATTATTTAAATATCTAATGGACACTGCGAGATTAGACGCATTTCCTTACAAATTCCCTCACTCTGCTTTCGATTTTATGGTGTACATGCCTTGGATGATATTCAACCAAATTTGGTTCAAGGCTCATTTTTAATAGTAAATGCAAGTCCCCGCAATCACACTGGTACACATTGGTTGTTGATTATACGAGATGACAATGGTAACTTAATTTTCAAAGATTCTCTTGCACGTCCCTTAAATTTTATCCTGATATTGAATGCTATTGTCACACCGCCTATTCAGGATTTCGCGTTTATGTGGGTGATAGAAAAACAAGATTACAAGGAACATCTCTGATATGTGGTGCTTACTGTATATTTCATGCATTTTTATTTTTTAATAAAATACCAATTTACCATTTATTAATGATTTTTTGTGTGATAATGGTCTTAATAAAATTATCTAAAACTTGTATTTGATAAAAACGCATGTACAATTTAATAAAATACATAGACATTACATTACAAGTTCACTTGGATGATAACAAACTCAGACAGGTGGTATACATAATGGTTATTGAAAAATGTTGGAAGCCTGGTGTATGTTCTCCAGATGGAATGAATGAATTTACAATGTATTTGGAAAAGCTGATATATAATGCATGTGAGGTTGCATTAATTGATTTTGGATACCCGTCAAATTTTCTTAATCTTAAACGCCAAACGTGGACTTTAAAGGATAAAGATGGAAACATAACCTGATTGGAAATTTATTCAGTACATAAGCAAAGCTTTCATGAACTCTATGGATTTATAAATTACATGTTAGACCCTATGGTATTTCATTAAAATTTAAAACTTTTCGCAATTTATTAATCATGAAGAATGATTCACAGTATGAAATAGACTTGGCCCAAGTTGGAAATCTAGGCTTTTACAGAAAGATATATTGAGAAATGGTAACAACCACTAATTACGACTGTGATATTTATGGCGGAAATCACATTGTAATGATACACAGACATTATAGAACCTCAATTTGTTGGTAGCACTTGTTTGCCTGTGTTGGATAAATGTACCCTATTGCTAACACATAAAGAAAAAATGAATACCATGCCCGTTATACACCATGAAAAACAAAATCTGATGTATAAACCAGTTTCAAAATTGTACATCGACAGAATAACCATGAAATTTTGTACCAAGCAAGGCTATCTGGTGAGATTTGGTGGTACAGGACGATTGTATATCACACTTGATATTCAAACAAATGGGGAAAAAACAGAAAAAAGCTAGTGGTATTGTCAATTGGAAAATTAATCATAACACTTTTCACATTGATGTAATTTGTGAATAGTGCATAATAAATTGATTGTTCATTTTTCATTTCACTAGCAAAACATTAATTTGTATCACTTCACATGTCCCATTGTAAAATACATTTTGTTTTATCAACTTGACAGTGATTTCTTGTGTGAGGTAATAATAAAATTATTTATTTTTAAACATATTTGCAAATAGTTTTCACTTTTACTTAATAAATATGCATGCTTTAAACTAAAGAGTTCACTTGATTGATAGGAAGCGTGTAAATTGATGCACAAGTAATGGTTCTTGTAATGCTAGTATCTGACAGATGTGGAGAAGATGGAGTGTGCTGCCTGGTGGGGTTAGGCGAATTTACTACATATTTGAATAAACTGATTAATAATGCATGTGAGGTAGTGGTTATTGATATTGGGTACCCATCAAAATTTCTCAATCTTAGGACACAGTGGTGGGTTTTGAAGAAAAAAGATGGAACCAAAATTTGTTTGTGGTTTTATTCCAAGCACGTGCATAGCTTTGAGGACTTGTATAAAGATATAAACACCATTCTTAAACAAAAGGGTGTTTCAATACAATTTAAATTGGTTGGTAGATGCTTACAAGCAACAAACAAGTCGCAATACGAGTTGGATTTAGACCAGGCTGGCGAAATGCTAGGATTTTATGGAAAAATTTATCCAAATACAACAACTGATGCCAGCAATGAACACGACATATACAGTGGAAATCATGTTTTAATGGTACAAACTGATATTGTAGAACCTCAATTTGTTGGTAGCACTTGATTACCCCTATTGGATAAATCCCCATTGGTGTTAACACAATTTGCCAAACCAAGTACAATTCCAATAACACATTATGAAAAGTGAAATCCAATGTATAAACCAGTGTCAAGATCGTACATTGATAGAATAAACGTAAACTTTTGTAGTGTTCAGGGTCAAATAATAGAATTTACCAGCACCAGATATTTGTATATAATGCTGGATATTTGAACAGAATGATGGAAAATCAACATTTATTTCATTTCACGTTTGTAGCATTTGTGTAAAGTATAAATTTTGTGTTTTTAATTCAATAAATCTATTGATATTATTTTTCCAAGTTGTAAAATGTAAGGCAATATTCAGTTTTTATAGAGATTGAGTTAAGGATGGTTGAATTTCTCCAGCGCAGGGGTAAGTTATTTTTTACATTTAAATAATATGATTAAGTGAAAATTGATTTCTTGTATGTGTTTAACATCAATAAAAATTTTTGTTAAGGAAAACACAACATCTATTACTGGTATAATGTGTAAATAAAATAAATTACAAATGAAAAACTTTACATAATAAAAACTGTAAAAGAAGCTCTGTTTTTCTTTCAACTCCATCACATTGGCTAACTTATTTGGAGGTGGGAGAGAGAACATGTACACTTCAAATAATGAAAATGTATTGGATATAATTTACAAGTAAGTTATTTTGGTCAAACGTCATATAACTAATCTCAAAATAAAAAATTGAGTTTATAAAATAAAATTGTTTGCTTGCAGAAAGAAATTTAATAAAATATTATTATAAAACAATTGAAAAGAACAATTATTTTTAAAAATTAGCATGTTGTTTTCAAAAAGTTTATATCACTCTGCCATTTCCTTTGTTCTAATTTTCACGTCATGTGGTTGAATAAAATGTTTTGCTTTTTAAATTCAGAATGTAAGATGAATGATATGGCCTCATGTTTAAAGATTTTTAATGTTAAAAGATCAACTTGTGAGTAATTGATTTGATGTTTTGAAGTTGGTTTAACATTGAAGCAAACTTGGCTAACAAATGGATTTCCACAAAGAACTTGGGTACATAATATACTTTTATTGTTTTATTTGGTTATACACATTTATGTAATATTTCACTTCCCAGTGTAAATGTTTTTTTGGAATAAAGGAATTTATGCATTGATGGATTATCTGGTTATATTAGTTGATGTATTATCTCTTTACATTGTACACATTTAAACTAAATTCTATACATTTTCAGATTACAGGATATATACATTTAGTATTTATCTTTCCTATGTACACACTTTTTGATTAAAACTACATTGATTTTTTGCTATGTTGAATATTTTGTTTAATATCATTTTGTTTAACTTGCAATTGACTGAATGGAAATATTTATACATAATAGTTTTTAGTTAATTGCTTTTGCTTAATTGCTACAATTGACTGACTAGAATTATTTATACATAATATTTTTTTTAACTAACAATGTGAATTATGAATTTTGAATTATTAAAACTCAGCAAATTCTTTGTAGACATTTTGCAATTGAATTTAAAGTGAATCCCACTACATGCATTTCAAGTTTATATGTTTAGAGCAAATGCAGTGCATATCATGGAATTGTGACTAATTTGGCAATACAAAACAATGGAAAAGTGGAACACCATGTGATGCATACACATAAACAAATCCTATAAACCAAATAAAACTGAAGAATGGTGTGTAAGTCGAGAACAGTAGTGAAAGTCGGAAAACCCATGTAGTGTATGCAGCCATGTAAAGTCATAAAATAAGTAACTCAAGAAAAGATGTATCAGTCTACAAATGTGTACAACCCCGAAAAATTGTGTGTGAGTCAATAAAGGTATATCAGTCTACAAATGTGTACAAAAAGTGAAAAATATGCAAAATTGAGAAAAGATGCATCAATCAACAAATGTGTACAACCTGAAAAATTCATATAAACCAAAAAGAAGTGTACAGAAAAGATTTTTGTTTAAAAACTAATATATAATAATTTTGTATAAAGAAAACACATGTGTATATACATTTTATTAATATCACTGCATGCAAAATTTTAGGAAGTGAATTTGTGCTTTTATACATAAACCATGTTTTACTCTTTCCAAAAATGTAGGTTGCTTTTATTGTGTATTATGCATGTAACAAAATATTTCTCATTTTTCTGTATTTGAATATTAACAAAATGAATGGAATTTTACAATGGAAAAATAGCAATGTCATAGAAAAACGATGTGTAGCCTTTTGCATGTAATGATGGAATTTTTTTGCAGTGTGTTATTATAAAACATGTAAGTGTAAGCCATGTAAATAATATGTGGTATTGCAACCATAATGTAATTAGTTACTATAGGAAACATGATGTGAATGTAAACTAAATTGAGCCATCATGATATGTATATGAATCATTGCAAAAATCAATCATTTTGTAAATGTCATGAATCACTAATTAAAACCAATTACCAGTACTGTCAAGTAGGTGAATCACTAATTAAAATACATTAGCAGTTGTCAAAAAAAACATTTGTCAAGTAGGTGAATCACTAATTAAAATACATTAGTGGCTGTCAAAAAAACATTTGTCAAGTAGGTGAGTCACTAAAATCACTCCGCCATTGTCCATGAACTCATGCTTGACCAATCAGAATAGGTGTTACAACCCTGGCCTTGACCAATCAGAATCTGAGTTAGTGATCTCTCATGGCCATAACTACTCCTGTGGTACATTCTTTTGAATATTGATGTTGCTATGCAGTTTATTATCTACATGTAGACTCTAGAGATCATATCAAGATAAGTAACATTATAATATCACAAAACAAATACTACATTTCTATGCATGATATGTATGAAAACAAATTTTTTTGCTTATGTACAAATTAACATTGCAATTGGTGTAGGATGTGAGCAGCCTTGCATTGCATCCAGGTAATTGGCACATAGCTCATTTCTCTGAAGCACATATCCAGTGATCATTCCATTATGGCAAATCTCAGCATTAATAATTGGAGATTGTGGCCACCACTTCTGCATTGCTCATGGTCAGCCTGATCAATAATGTTGTGACAAATTGGTCTCCTGATGTATGAGTAAATGCAAAATATGTGAGTTTAGTTTTCATATTTGCACAAAATTTAAATAATGGTAGAATTTCAGTTGTTGAGTATCCAAGATCAAGATGATCACAAGCATTTATGAAACAAATGTCAACAAAATGGTAGAAGATGTGCATATAATGACTGTAGCATTGCATGCCAGATTGAAACAATGCAATGTATTAGTTGAATTCATCAACTGCTCCCATAAACTTATTGTATTCATGAATGATTGCTGGTCATTTAATTTGAACATTCAATTTAGTTTGTAGTCAAATTATTGTATCATTGCGACAGGGTCTGCCCCAATGTAGGAGCTAAGAAGTGTAAATGCTTTATTGTCATACCATTGGACAGCAGTTAGGACCATGTTCTCTTCAAGTTTTGCTGTTTTTTCAATATTGCTTCCTCTGCCATGCTTGTGGCATTCTTTGTTTGCAAGAAGTTGCAAGCCTTTAGCATGGCTAACTCTTAGTGTTCCAACTGTGTGAATCCCAACCTTGCTTAGAGAAATAATCAGATTAGGGGAAGTGTACCAATTATCCACAAAATCAAGAAAATTTTGGTATTTTAGAATTTCATTTGATAATCTGAGAACAACTTCAACAGACTTCCCAATATTCCCTACAGCCAGAATTGATCTTGCAGCTGTGCATTCTTTTCCACCATAAAATTCAATTTTATGAAGAATTCCTGTCCTACCATTATAAGCAAACAATTTATGGCCTTATTTTTGGACTATAAGGGATTGTACTGATGAAGACAACTCTTGCAGCCCTTATAGGGGACAATCTGTTCATCAATTGTCAATTGAGTATCCATTGGTATTTTAGTAGCAATAGAATTGAAATGTGAAATTAGGAAATCAAATTTTGCAGTTTTTCCTGTAGGAATATTGTGAGAATCCACAAAATACAATAAAGATTTAATTTTCATGTGCCTATCTCTGGTGATCTTGTTAGCAACCTGTGCAACCCTAGTGGTTGCTGCCCAATACCATTTAATAGAACCAAGTCAGAAAAGTTACATGAACTTGGAGACTCCAATGAAAATTTTGAAGTCAACTGTTCTTTTTCTTGACATTAATATTAGTAAAAGCACACAAGTTATTTACAAATGAGTCTGGAAAGTAATCTTCTGGATCTCTATTAATATTTGATGGATTTCTGGATGCAAAGCAGTAAATATTATTGTACCTTGGAGGCCTCACCCTCCACTGGAAACCAATGTTTGATTGCTGATTTGTCTGATCTTGCAATTGCTCTTCATCTGTAGTGTTGTCACTTTCTAACTGATATTCCTGTTTATCTGATGAAATTTTGCTTTCATTACTACTGACATCATCATCATCATCATCATCATCATCATCATCATCATCATCATCATCATCATCATCATTATCATCATTATCATCATTATCATCATTATCATCATTATTATCATTATTATCATTATTATCATTATTATCATTATCATCATCATTATCATCATCATTATCATCATCATTATCATCATCATTATCATCATCATTATCATCATCATTATCATCATCATTATCATCATCATTATCATCATCATTATCATCATCATTATCATCATCATTATCATCATCATTATCATCATCATTATCATCATCATTATCATCATCATTATCATCATCATTATCATCATCATTATCATCATCATTATCATCATCATTATCATCATCATTATCATCATCATTATCATCATCATTATCATCATCATTATCATCATCATTATCATCATCATTATCATCATCATTATCATCATCATTATCATCATCATTATCATCATCATTATCATCATCATTATCATCATCATTATCATCATCATTATCATCATCATTATCATCATCATTATCATCATCATTATCATCATCATTATCATCATCATTATCATCATCATTATCATCATCATTATCATCATCATTATCATCATCATTATCATCATCATTATCATCATCATTATCATCATCATTATCATCATCATTATCATCATCATTATCATCATCATTATCATCATCATTATCATCATCATTATCATCATCATTATCATCATCATTATCATCATCATTATCATCATCATTATCATCATCATTATCATCATCATTATCATCATCATTATCATCATCATTATCATCATCATTATCATCATCATTATCATCATCATTATCATCATCATTATCATCATCATTATCATCATCATTATCATCATCATTATCATCATCATTATCATCATCATTATCATCATCATTATCATCATCATTATCATCATCATTATCATCATCATTATCATCATCATTATCATCATCATTATCATCATCATTATCATCATCATTATCATCATCATTATCATCATCATTATCATCATCATTATCATCATCATTATCATCATCATTATCATCATCATTATCATCATCATTATCATCATCATTATCATCATCATTATCATCATCATTATCATCATCATTATCATCATCATTATCATCATCATTATCATCATCATTATCATCATCATTATCATCATCATTATCATCATCATTATCATCATCATTATCATCATCATTATCATCATCATTATCATCATCATTATCATCATCATTATCATCATCATTATCATCATCATTATCATCATCATTATCATCATCATTATCATCATCATTATCATCATCATTATCATCATCATTATCATCATCATTATCATCATCATTATCATCATCATTATCATCATCATTATCATCATCATTATCATCATCATTATCATCATCATTATCATCATCATTATCATCATCATTATCATCATCATTATCATCATCATTATCATCATCATTATCATCATCATTATCATCATCATTATCATCATCATTATCATCATCATTATCATCATCATTATCATCATCATTATCATCATCATTATCATCATCATTATCATCATCATTATCATCATCATTATCATCATCATTATCATCATCATTATCATCATCATTATCATCATCATTATCATCATCATTATCATCATCATTATCATCATCATTATCATCATCATTATCATCATCATTATCATCATCATTATCATCATCATTATCATCATCATTATCATCATCATTATCATCATCATTATCATCATCATTATCATCATCATTATCATCATCATTATCATCATCATTATCATCATCATTATCATCATCATTATCATCATCATTATCATCATCATTATCATCATCATTATCATCATCATTATCATCATCATTATCATCATCATTATCATCATCATTATCATCATCATTATCATCATCATTATCATCATCATTATCATCATCATTATCATCATCATTATCATCATCATTATCATCATCATTATCATCATCATTATCATCATCATTATCATCATCATTATCATCATCATTATCATCATCATTATCATCATCATTATCATCATCATTATCATCATCATTATCATCATCATTATCATCATCATTATCATCATCATTATCATCATCATTATCATCATCATTATCATCATCATTATCATCATCATTATCATCATCATTATCATCATCATTATCATCATCATTATCATCATCATTATCATCATCATTATCATCATCATTATCATCATCATTATCATCATCATTATCATCATCATTATCATCATCATTATCATCATCATTATCATCATCATTATCATCATCATTATCATCATCATTATCATCATCATTATCATCATCATTATCATCATCATTATCATCATCATTATCATCATCATTATCATCATCATTATCATCATCATTATCATCATCATTATCATCATCATTATCATCATCATTATCATCATCATTATCATCATCATTATCATCATCATTATCATCATCATTATCATCATCATTATCATCATCATTATCATCATCATTATCATCATCATTATCATCATCATTATCATCATCATTATCATCATCATTATCATCATCATTATCATCATCATTATCATCATCATTATCATCATCATTATCATCATCATTATCATCATCATTATCATCATCATTATCATCATCATTATCATCATCATTATCATCATCATTATCATCATCATTATCATCATCATTATCATCATCATTATCATCATCATTATCATCATCATTATCATCATCATTATCATCATCATTATCATCATCATTATCATCATCATTATCATCATCATTATCATCATCATTATCATCATCATTATCATCATCATTATCATCATCATTATCATCATCATTATCATCATCATTATCATCATCATTATCATCATCATTATCATCATCATTATCATCATCATTATCATCATCATTATCATCATCATTATCATCATCATTATCATCATCATTATCATCATCATTATCATCATCATTATCATCATCATTATCATCATCATTATCATCATCATTATCATCATCATTATCATCATCATTATCATCATCATTATCATCATCATTATCATCATCATTATCATCATCATTATCATCATCATTATCATCATCATTATCATCATCATTATCATCATCATTATCATCATCATTATCATCATCATTATCATCATCATTATCATCATCATTATCATCATCATTATCATCATCATTATCATCATCATTATCATCATCATTATCATCATCATTATCATCATCATTATCATCATCATTATCATCATCATTATCATCATCATTATCATCATCATTATCATCATCATTATCATCATCATTATCATCATCATTATCATCATCATTATCATCATCATTATCATCATCATTATCATCATCATTATCATCATCATTATCATCATCATTATCATCATCATTATCATCATCATTATCATCATCATTATCATCATCATTATCATCATCATTATCATCATCATTATCATCATCATTATCATCATCATTATCATCATCATTATCATCATCATTATCATCATCATTATCATCATCATTATCATCATCATTATCATCATCATTATCATCATCATTATCATCATCATTATCATCATCATTATCATCATCATTATCATCATCATTATCATCATCATTATCATCATCATTATCATCATCATTATCATCATCATTATCATCATCATTATCATCATCATTATCATCATCATTATCATCATCATTATCATCATCATTATCATCATCATTATCATCATCATTATCATCATCATTATCATCATCATTATCATCATCATTATCATCATCATTATCATCATCATTATCATCATCATTATCATCATCATTATCATCATCATTATCATCATCATTATCATCATCATTATCATCATCATTATCATCATCATTATCATCATCATTATCATCATCATTATCATCATCATTATCATCATCATTATCATCATCATTATCATCATCATTATCATCATCATTATCATCATCATTATCATCATCATTATCATCATCATTATCATCATCATTATCATCATCATTATCATCATCATTATCATCATCATTATCATCATCATTATCATCATCATTATCATCATCATTATCATCATCATTATCATCATCATTATCATCATCATTATCATCATCATTATCATCATCATTATCATCATCATTATCATCATCATTATCATCATCATTATCATCATCATTATCATCATCATTATCATCATCATTATCATCATCATTATCATCATCATTATCATCATCATTATCATCATCATTATCATCATCATTATCATCATCATTATCATCATCATTATCATCATCATTATCATCATCATTATCATCATCATTATCATCATCATTATCATCATCATTATCATCATCATTATCATCATCATTATCATCATCATTATCATCATCATTATCATCATCATTATCATCATCATTATCATCATCATTATCATCATCATTATCATCATCATTATCATCATCATTATCATCATCATTATCATCATCATTATCATCATCATTATCATCATCATTATCATCATCATTATCATCATCATTATCATCATCATTATCATCATCATTATCATCATCATTATCATCATCATTATCATCATCATTATCATCATCATTATCATCATCATTATCATCATCATTATCATCATCATTATCATCATCATTATCATCATCATTATCATCATCATTATCATCATCATTATCATCATCATTATCATCATCATTATCATCATCATTATCATCATCATTATCATCATCATTATCATCATCATTATCATCATCATTATCATCATCATTATCATCATCATTATCATCATCATTATCATCATCATTATCATCATCATTATCATCATCATTATCATCATCATTATCATCATCATTATCATCATCATTATCATCATCATTATCATCATCATTATCATCATCATTATCATCATCATTATCATCATCATTATCATCATCATTATCATCATCATTATCATCATCATTATCATCATCATTATCATCATCATTATCATCATCATTATCATCATCATTATCATCATCATTATCATCATCATTATCATCATCATTATCATCATCATTATCATCATCATTATCATCATCATTATCATCATCATTATCATCATCATTATCATCATCATTATCATCATCATTATCATCATCATTATCATCATCATTATCATCATCATTATCATCATCATTATCATCATCATTATCATCATCATTATCATCATCATTATCATCATCATTATCATCATCATTATCATCATCATTATCATCATCATTATCATCATCATTATCATCATCATTATCATCATCATTATCATCATCATTATCATCATCATTATCATCATCATTATCATCATCATTATCATCATCATTATCATCATCATTATCATCATCATTATCATCATCATTATCATCATCATTATCATCATCATTATCATCATCATTATCATCATCATTATCATCATCATTATCATCATCATTATCATCATCATTATCATCATCATTATCATCATCATTATCATCATCATTATCATCATCATTATCATCATCATTATCATCATCATTATCATCATCATTATCATCATCATTATCATCATCATTATCATCATCATTATCATCATCATTATCATCATTATCATCATCATCATTGTACTCAATTATCTGCTTACTTTGTGAAACTAAATTGGGATAAACTACAGTAGGCAATTGATTGATGGATGCATTACAAATGCTTTTAGTGGCACAAGAGCTTATGCTTGCCACATCTTCATTTGCTTGGATTATACCCATCCACACTCAATCATGATTCCAGAAAATATGCACACCAATCCAAGCTTCACTCCAGCTTGGAATAAGTTCTTCTGTTGATGCTTGGGTAATTTCCCCAGATTTGTCCCAGTATACATGAATGCAGCTCATGCTTCCCACTAATTTATCCATTATGTGGCCAGTATGTTGATCTGATGCCCAAAAAAAACAGGTAGATTGCCTGAAGCACAGTTGATGCTGCCATCATTATCCCATAGCACAACAAAGCTATGATCACACATAATGTACCTGAAATAATAAAAATAATTAGTAATAAAAAGTTGCCATACTGACCAAAGTGTACTTTTAAGTACACTACCTTATCCAACAATAATATAGAAGTACAAAGATAAATAAGTAAAAAATATGAAATGAACAAGTACTATATTGCTATTAAATCATGAAAAAAATTGTAGCAGACTTTTCATGTGGTTTACAGTGATTTGGCAGTTGCAGACATTTACAAGCTGTTACACTTTCATCAGTATGTAATGTGATTAAACTGAATTATAGTATATATAATGACTGGCATCAAAGTTCACAAAGTGCAATTGACAAATAAAATGCCAAGAGTGTGTTGAATGACACCAAAACTTTGCTTAATACTAGGACAATCAATTTATGAGGTTGTAGACTTAAAAGTACATCTCAGACACTTAAATTTAATATTTTCATTAACACAGGTGTAGTAGTTTTTCTCTAGCTTATGAAGTACTATTGTAAAGGTATCAATCTAACATTATATCATTTGGAGCTCAACTAGCTATTTAAAGTCTCAGGCTATCAGTGCATGTCTTATGCTCTCTCTAGTGAAGATATTTTTATACCCTTTAGTGTACAAGGTTTTTAATAATGACAACCCAATCTAATTTTGCAGTAAAACAAACTACTTTGAAATTTCAACTGACCTAAACTATTCTTTTTATTAAAGGATGTTCTGCTGTTTGAAATACCTTGAAGTATGTAGTATTCCTATGTAAACTCTGGGCTTCAATAGGTTTAGTGTTAACAGCAAAATTAATTACTACTTTTATTGGTGAAAAATGCTGAACATTACAGATTTCCTTTTGTTTTCATCAAAGTGTATTACTCTATGATCTAAAAGAAAAATTCATTTATTCCTACACTCTTTTATTTTGTAAGCAATTTTTAACACTGTCAATTTATGATTCACTCTTTTCTAAATGCCACAGAATTCCCAGCTAAAGGTTTTGCTTTTTATTAGGATGATTTATGGAAGTGTTTGTATTTAAACTTCAAAAAAATCTTTCTTTGTTAATAGCTTTAAATGTTCAAATTTCCCTCTTTTATAGAGGTGTGGAACACAAAACCTTTTAGTAACTTCAATTTAGAGCTTAAAGCTTTAATCTATTAATAGAAAGGAAAACCTTGAGTGTTTACTATGTTTCCCTTTTTAAGTGCTTAAAACCAACCTATTACTAACTAAGTTAGGGTGAATGTCACAACTTTCTTTGATGAAGTAAATTAAAAGCTTTGGTTTGTGTTAACATTTTTGATCACTCTTATACTGCTTTGAAAGTTGTTGGAAGCTATTTCAATTTAAAAGAATGCCATTTAGCTTAACATTTTTTCAAACAAACTTTTGCTTACCTTAATAACATTACCATTGTTGGACATACTCAAGAAGAACATGATAAAAATTTGGAAGCATTTATTAATACAGCACACCATCAATGTCTAACTTTCAATGAAGATAATTTCAATTATCTGTGAGAGAAATCATTTTGGGTATAAAATAGCCAATGGCTCTCTAAAACCAGATAATCAACATGTCTGAGCATTAATGGAACTTCTGATACCAGTAAGTGCTGCTTCTCTATGTCAATTAATAGGAATATTTGCATACTATTCTCAATTGATACCAAAATTTTCTGAAAACATTCCTCCACCACTGGAGTCTAAAATCTTTCCCCTAAGTCAGCAGGCTTTAGATTTTTTGAGTGACTGAAAACTATTTTAACTGAATTTGCTCTTCATGTAAATAATGGCTCAATACCTCTTACAGTAGAAAAAGATGCCTCTAATTTTACAGAGTCAGCAAATCATACTCATGCTCTGAAATGCTGTGAACAGTGACATCCAGCAAATTCATACTTGTCACATATCAACATTCTGTCACATTCATGTTTGACAAGAAAAATGCTGCTAAACTAAAAAATGATAAATTCAAACATTGGAGAATGAAAATTGCTGTTTGATTTTGATATAGTATACAGACCTGGTAAATTAAATGCTGCTGCTGACATGCTTATTAGATCTTTTTGTGCAAGTATTTCCAAATTCACCTTCTGAAACTGTATAAAGCTTTTTGCCATCCAGGAATTTCACAAATGTGAATGGAATATTTTTCACTTGGGTAGAATGTTGTTAGCAATAATCAGAACTATAAATAATGTAAATGTTTACAATACCAGCTATAAATACCTGGCATATTCATATTGTATTTTTAGTGTGTTTTTAAGTAATTAAAACATATCAAAAGTGCTTTATCATTAGAAATAAATGGGCTTAGAGGTTAACACTGAGAGTGGCCAACTGGATAGAAAGTTAGTATTGGAATTGGTTGTATTGAATATTCCACACAATTGATGATGTTGAGAAACTATAATAAACTTCAGATCTAAATATTTCAAATATACAAAAAGATAGAATTATTTTGCTTTGATTCATGCATATTTTGCTTGATAAATTCTTGATGTAGATGTTAATTACCAAAGAATTTGCATGTGAATAGTCTTGATTAACAGTTAAGCACACATCACTTTTTCATATGATTTCACTGAGGAAAATGCTACTAAATGGTCTTTTGTCCTAGAGCAAAACACTTAAGTTAAATGCATCATCTGTCCTTGAACAAGGTAATTGCATGCCCAGGGACAAAGATCAAATAAAATAATGTTCTATTTCAAAGTGCTAAATGGCATAAAGTTATCTGTGTAACTGTTTGCACAGAGAATTTTAATTCATTCCTCACTGCTTAGTTGTAGAAATAAGCTCAATTTAATTAATCCCAATAAAACACATGCCAACTGTAACATCCTCTATCAGGCATTATCACTGTTTTTCCTGTGTTACTTTATAACATTGGTTGTGTACTTGTGGGTAGGGATTTACTAACCTAACAATGCTTTAGCTTTTGCTTAGTTCCATTAACTTAGATTAACAAAACATAACTATCCACTATTTAGGTGACAAAGCCACACAGTATCTCTTCCAATGATTGATAGTGGGCATCTGCCCAAAGCTGATCTCCACATCCAGTTTCACTTGCTCACTGATGATCAACTTGGTTGAGTGCCACCTCTCAGCTCATTGATATAACTTATGTGTAACTTATCCTAGCTCAGTGCATATTTAAGACAAGACACAATTCAACTTAAACTCTACTTGTAAAGTGTTTCATATTTGTGCAACCTGACTTGTCACTAGCAGCATAGTAAATATTACATGTAGCCATTACTGAAATATATTGGTTTTAATAACCAAATTTAATATACAGCAGCTTCCTAACTTACATTTAATAATTACTACATGTTTGGTCACATTATCAGTCACAATATAGTCAATAATTTGGATATAAAATATTATAGATATAATTCCTGGGTTTTGGCTTACTAACTGTATTTTGAATTTATTATGTTTAATACATGTAAGTAATGATTGGTAGTTAACTAAACAAGAATAAAACCCCTATACCTAACTTAGGTGCACTTTCATGGTCTGGCACAAATAACCTAGAATTGTTCCCATGATGGATCCAGACCACTACTAAACACAACTTGTTTAGCTTGACATTGTACACAACTAATTGAAGTCACAGTCAGGTAGAAGGAATGACTCACTGCATGTTAGTACTGGGGTTATTTGCACAATTGTGTGTTCTTGAATAAAGATTGCCTGTCATTGGTTATTGGTAATTTTGAATAGAAATAGCATAAATAGCAGTGTTAGAAACAATTTCACCATGTGTGATAAGTTCACTGTGGCTTAGATTTCAGCACCAAAGATCCACTTTCAGCATTGACTTAATGATAAAAAAATACAATTAGGGGGCTTCCACCAATGGTGAACTGTTAACTAGTTCTTTTCTGTTAAATTAAAAGTATTCAAATAGTTGAATTCATGTTTATGACATAGCTTAATCTCATTATGACTAGAAAATTCATAGACTGCCAAATCATGAATAGCTGTGGAATGTTCACTGGATGGTGGCCACCCATGGTTACCCACCAACCACTAATGGTGAAGAATAATTCAGAATACAAAATAGATTTAGCCCAAGCTGGAAATCTACTAGGTTTTTATGGAATTATATATTGAAAAATGGTAACAAGTGCCAATTATGACTGCAATATTTTTGGTGGAAATCATATTGTAATGATAGACACAGGCATTGTAGAACCTCAATAGGTTGGTGGTACCCACTTGCCTGTGTTGGATAAATGTCCCCTATTGCTAACACATAAAGAAAAAATGAATACCATCCCTGTTATACACCATGAAAAGCAAAATCTGATGTATAAACCAGTTTCAAAATCATACATTGACAGAATAACCATGAAAAAATAAATATCATCCCCAGTTAGATTCACTAGGTCAGGACAATTTATATCTTGCTCAAACTCCAAATAAATAGGGATGCATTGGAAAAAATATGAAAAAAAGCTAATAGCAATGCTACTACATCAATTGGAAAATATTCATAATACTTCACATTTAGAGTTAGAATTTCATAATAATAATATTTACTAATGAAGTAATTTAGTGAAAAATGTGTTTATGTTAATTAAATTGGTTGTTGCTATGCTTGAATTTTTATTTCAGTAACAAACCATTAATTTCAGGTAAGGCAATAAGATTTCCATTTATATTTCATGCTTCAATAAAAATACACTTCATTTTTTGTGTGATCAATGATTTAATAAAATTGTTGGCTTTACCATAGAACCCCATCTACACCTTGTAAATAGTTTTCACTTTAACATAATATATACACGTGCTTTAAATTAAAGGGTTCATTTGATTGATGGGAAACATCTAGTAATGGTTCTTGTAATGTTAGTATCTGACAGATGGGGAGAAGATGGAGCATGTTATGCAATGGGATTAGGCGAATTTACAATGTATTTGGACAAGCCAATTAATAATGCCTGTGATGTGGTGGTTATTAATATTGGGTACATGCCAAAATTTCATAATCTTAAGACACAGTTGTGGGTTTTAAAGAGGAAAGATGTAACCAAAATATGCTTGGAATTTATGGAAAGATATATCCATACACAACAACCAATGCAAGCTATGAATGTGACATATACACTGGAAATCATGTTTTAATGGTACAAACCAGTATTGTAGGTTAATGTTAGCACACATTACAAAACTGCTAAAATTATTCTTAATGAAAAAAGAAATCCAATGTATAAACTGGTGTCAAGGTTATATATCAATAGAATAAATGTAAAGTTTTGCTCTCTGCAAGGTCAAGTGATAGAGTTTGTTGTGACTAGAGACTTTATATCACACT
>CABFPE010000282.1:336427-350650 GCA_900660155.1 Hofstenia miamia | reverse complement strand
AAAGAAAAATCACAAAATGCGATGTAATGTATACAGGTGGGTGTAATGTGTGTTATAACAAAGTATATTTTACAAAATGCAGTGTTATGTATATTAAGAAAAATTAGTCATTATATAAAACAAAGTAAATTTGGGTGTGAATCATTTAAGTAGCTCTGAATGTGGTAATTAAAAATGCATTAGTAAGCTGTCAAAAAAAATCAATTAGCGAGATCTTCAAAGCACTTAGCACCAAGTATCAATTAGATGACTCAACACCTCAACCACCCCCTTCGATATTCACGGCCTGTCACGTGACATGTGACGTCATCAGCTCTCGACCAATCAGAGACGTTTGTTTGTGGCAGGCTTCCGGTCCCCTTAACTACTGTGGTCTCGTCTTACCTACACACATTATTTATTGGATGTCCTAATTGAAAGTCAGAGTATGCACTCTACACCGTGCACAATGTCGACTGACCTAAGCAGTAGTTATCCAGCATACCTCTGTATTATTTTAATTCACAACTACATTCTTTGAAAATCTATTATTTATGTCTTTATGTCTAAAGATATTTGGATCATGAAAAATTCCCAACTTGATAAATTTGATGAATTTTCTCGAAGAATATGGATTTGTTAACTGAATGATAATAAGGATGATATATAAAGCTATAAAATCCATTTTCCAAAACCAAGGCTGCTCAAAAATTAATTACAATTTAATGGAGAAAATTTTCTTAAAAATCCATTAACAGAAATGGCCATTTTAAAAGTACATATGATAATGCACCAATTAGCTAATTTCATTAATTTTTCATATCAAATTCTCCAAATATATGTGAAGTGCATACTAAAACACTGAAATTATCATCAATGACAATTAAATAATACATTTGAAAGATTTGAGATAAATTTGGAAGGTATGTGAATTTGTTGGATGAAAAAAGTACCAACCGATAGTGGTAGAATAGATATTTGTTCACTTTTTATAATTGATTAAAGAGTATTGATCCCAAAAATAGCTTGTGCGTAGATATCCTGAACTGACATACAATTAGCTTTCTTGTAAATATTCAAGGAAAGACAACTTAACAAAGTTAAAAAAACAATTCCAATAATGACCATTATGGTGTCCTAAATAATTAATTAATTATCATTAATTGCAATTAATTTTTACCCACAATTAATTTTTGAACAGCCCTGCAGGACTCCTGTGGTCTTGTATTACCAACTGTTTCATATCCTATATTGTGAAAAGAAACTATACTGTACGCAATGGGCAATATTCTGTGAAAATCTAAACGAGAAATTCTCCACATAAAATATTAGTTTGTTAATGATCATTTTGCAAGGTGTCACTGACAAATCAATTTGATCAAAAAAATAATTGGGAATCCAAGTGCTATCATGTAAGTATGTAATTTTGTTTATATGAAGCACTGGTTGGTATTGGGAAGCCTTCAAGTTTCATAGCAATGTTGTATTTTGAAATCTCATGAGACCGAAATATGGGGGGATGGGGAAGGGCATAATATTTTTCAGGAGGGGAACATCCCTCCTAAAATGGCATAATTGAAACACTGACCTTAATATCAAATCATGCTCTTTCTTAATCAAAGATGTCCCATGCAAAATTGATCAAAATATACATAGTTTTTGGTAAATCATTTTTGAAAAATTCTCATTTATCAGGTTGCCATGCGCAAATAGATGTTTATGTCAGATGTGGGCGGTGTTACATTTTCCAATTTGACAAAATTTATTTTGGGTAAGCAAACTCCAAAATTTGTGTAGGCATTGCCCACTCTTGGCTACACCATGCGTCTATTCCTGCTATGTGGTGCTCGTTTTCTCCGTCAGCCTTACTGCTTTTTAACGTTACCAAAAATATTTCATAGACTCACGATAACTTCGTGAACTCGCAATAATCGAGTATTATTATTGCTTCCAATCAAACAGAACTGCTCGCAGACCACTGGTTAAATAATTATTGAATGTTAATATTAATATACGTGTATTTTGTATAGTACAAGTTTGGATTTTGTAATTAAATAACTAATTTGACTTGTAATTTAATGGCTAATACTAATACAGATGTAGAAATGTAATTCTATTAAATTATTTGTGCAATCAAGCCAAAGAAACGCCACGTTAATGATAATGAATGAAAACAAAGCTGTGTGCAATCGAATGCTAATGAAAACATCTACTATAGTCAAAACACTAACCATGTGGCACCCCCTAAAGTGACTTTTGCGGTTTAGGATTAATCAAATTAAAGTGTGTTCCCACTATCGACTCTTATCAGCAGATTTTAATCGAAAATGCAATTATTTTCGTTCACATTGGCGATTTTTTATCATCCGATTTTTCAGCAGAAAAAGCGGAGTTGGAAGAGCGTTCAGACTATCGATTTTTTATCAGATGATAAATTATCATCTTTTGAATTTTGACTATAGTCAAAAGACTAATCGTGTGGCACCCCCTTAAATGATATTTCCAATTAAAATCTCAAAATACAAATATTAAGTGTAATTTCTTCCAAAAATTATATCAGAAACGTCAAAAAGTAAATATAGATATGACTAATACGTGCTACTAACAAGCCTAAAATTATACTGCCTAAGCAATGAAATGATCCGCTAGCAATTCTGTCCAATATTAACTGCAAAACAATGATTTTACATGTATTAAGATAGGCTATAAAACAGTGAAGTCGCAAGATGGCGCGTTTAAAAATTTCTTGATATGAGGTTTTAATGCTATTGAAGTCATGGGAGAGTAATTTAGTACAAGTAAGCATGGTATTATCATTTATGCATAAACCAGTATTATCAGCGTACTGTATGATTTACATCTTCAGGCTGGCTTACTACATTTTGTCGTTGCATTCTACCACGTCAAGCTCCCTGTGTATTTTCAATTATTGTCGATTCAGTTCCATCTCGCACTCGAAGTAAAATATTTTCATTGGTCAATCTCTTCGTGACTGCTATGTGATAAGAGGTCTAAATCTTCATCACTGCTGCTTGGTGAATATGAAATATCATGTAATAGCTGTTCATCATTATTGTCCTCTACCTCTTCTAAATCTTGTTCAGTGTCATCTCCAGATTCATCACTTGGATGATTTATCATTGTTTGCAGGAAACTTTGAGCTGACATTCTTTGAGGCATTACAAATGACAAATGATACTGGTCTGCTTGAAATTTCTACACCTTTGCAGCAATTCTGTCAAATGAAATTGGAGTATATTTAGTAATCCATGATAATTAGGTACAATTAGTTGCGAAACTCTTGCTGCAAAATATTCGCACCCCTTTCAAATATTTACACAAACTATTCACACCCTTTTTATTATTTTAATAGGACAATACAATCTGTTTACATGAATATTATAGTACGGTGGGAAGTCTGTAATGGTATGGGGTGCAATATGGAAGTGTGGCTTTTGTAGATTGTTCACATCACTGGTACTCTCCGAAGCTCTCAATATGCTCGGATTCTAGAAGAGGAACTCTTGCCACTCCTTAAAAGTGATCAATATATCAGCAGGATAGTGCTCCATGTCATACCTGAAAAGAAATGAAAAATTTCCTCCACAATAATGGGGTTGCTATCCTTGCTGACTGACCTGGCCAATCTCCAGTGGCCAAATATGTGGAAGAGGTCAAATATCTAATTGGACAGCATATTCTTCACACTGAAGACGAGCTGTGGAGCGCAAAAAAAAGAAAAAAATTTATGCAATTTCCAACAGCTTATTGAAAGACTTTTTGCTTCAATCCCTGATCACGTTAAAGCTGTTATTCGCTCAAAAGAACACCCTACAAAATATTAGAAGAGACAATTTTTTTGATAAGTGCTTGTATTGCATCAATTATTAATTTATGTACCTTATTTTGAATTTACTTTTTTTCGGATATGCTCATTTGTTAAAATTTTTTCAGGTGGCCAAATACATTTTTCCAATAAAAGTTTTCTAATTTTGATTAAAAATTAATAGTCAATCATTATCTTACATATTTTATGGTATTAGGCATAAAGATTTTTCTTTCTCAATCAAAGTAACACTTAGTTAGAATCTTAGGCACATTCTATCCAATGAATGTTCATTATTTATTCAAAATAGCAAGGTGGTCAAATTCATATTTCCAGTACTGTATTGTACAATTTACGCAGAAACCTCTTTTGACTATAGTCAAATTATTTGACTAATAGACAATAGAATGCAAAACCCATTGATTTTTTAATCAATAAACAGTAACCGCAAATGTAATGGAAAGAAATTGATGCCCATATTAGGTAAACAACCAATCTTTGTATTATTAAGAGAAGCTATAGTAGTTCAAAAACAATAACATAGCAATTACATAAGAATGATAACAACCAAAACGAAATCAAAAACGGAATTGAAATGTTTCATTTTCGTTTTTCATTTTTCATTTTCGTATTTCAGGTTTCATTTTTCAATTTTTGTTTTTCTTTTGAAAAATTTTAAAAATGGAAATTGGCAAAATGAAATTTGAAAAGCGAAATTGAAAAGTGGTTATTTCCGTTTCTCAATTTCAATTTTCATTTAATCTTTTCAAATGATAAAAATGAAAAATGAAAAACGGAATTGAATTGGCCACCTGGTACCTGCATAATTCTATATCCAGTGCGGTTTTCAGATTTGTGATATTCTTATTATTGAGATTGAAGTGTTTAAAACGTTTTTGTAGAAATCATCACAAATTGTAAAAATGGGCTGGGCTGAAATTAATTTAATAACTACTCAATTATATAATCCGATATTCCACAGTATATAACGTCAGTCAGATATAAGGTTCTTAGGTGAATTTCAATTTTCATAATTTCCTGCAAGCATATTTAGACCCTTACAATACACATTTGTATATTAGTTGCTTAATACAGCACCAGTACAAATAATTGCATACGTAGACAGCACCAGTATATATACAATGTATATATATGATACCATGGCCCACTGTATAATATTATACAGTGGGCCATGATAATACATATGATATTGGACTACAACAACAACATTACCCACTAATGTGCCCTTCACTTTGTAATTTACTTCATTTTTAATGTTTTCAAGTTCAATGTTTTTAAATTTGCTTGCTGTGCATGTAATTTTTTCCACGTATTATTTGTATCTTGATAAAATGTTGATTTTCTTTTAAATTTGCTTTCATGTTTAGTCTAAGACAATAAAACGTTGCTTTTGAGGTCATTTAAAAATTTCAAAATTGACAATTTAACTGCCAAAGTTTGTATATATTTTGGTAAAAACGGTTGCAAACTGAATGGAAAATTGACGGATACAAATAGTTATGAAAAATGCCTGAGAAAAGCGGATTTTGCTGTATGCATACGTATTATGACTGCTAAATTTGTTTTTGTGCTTAAATAAAGTGTCCAAATTTAAGTTGTTTGCTGAACTTCATTCAAGCTATGCATTCGAATGAACAACACTAATTACAGCATTGTTTTTCAAACTTCAATTTTATAGTTTAGATTAGAATATTCATAAAAATTACGCCTCTCAGCAATATTATAGAGATAAGTACTTTCAAAGCTATATTCAGATAACTAGTTTGACTATATAGGCATCACAGATATGACAAAGTCCCCACTGTGTATACTACTGATGCTTTATTACATGCTGCAAGGCTGTAAATAGATCAAGATATTTTAATGTAACCGAAACTATAACTAATAAACTTTGACCCAACCTAACCCTATATTGAGTTCTAAATTCGCTTGAACAAACCCAAAGTTGTGTCAAAATATAACCCAACTATAACTTCAATATTTCTACAGGCTTTTAGTTCATAAAAGTTATTCATAGAAACGATTAAAAACGCATATATAATGTATATATATATATATATATATATATAGAAAATATGGATAAATGGTACTAGAAAAAAAATTGTTTTTATACTGAAATCTAAACATTTGCACTAACAATATATAACTCTACTTCAACGTGCCCGCAAGTTTTCAATGGCCCATTTATGATCCACATTACATTGAAAATTGATCCAACTTAATAATGTGTTTTTTATAGCCCGTTAAAATTTTACACAACCCAACCCAACATTTTAGGAAGAAATATGCCGCAACCCATGAATTGGGTTGAGTCAATCAAATTCGTTTAGCTACAGCCCTGATTTTTTTTGGAAATTGAAAGTTATTGGTAATAACAAACATACAGCCATTGCTTCCGGATCTTTCTAATGAGTTTGATTCTATCGATCATGGTTTTTTACTTACAAAGCTTAAACAATTGTAATTTTCTATTTAAAGTTTAGCTCTTTTATGCAAATATATATTTAATCGAAAGCAACGAGTTAAACGTAACTTTTTCAAATTGAATTGCATATGCAACAATTTTAGAAACCTTTTCTTTTATTATATATGTTAATGATCTATGTAATTACACTAATTGCCATATTATTCAGTCGCTGATGACAATATTATCTTGTTAGAATAAATTGATTGAAAATTCAATAAAAAAGGCTGTGCTCAATTATCTCAGTATTTTGCTTAACTCAAATTGCGTGAATATCATACCAAAGCTCAATTCTGCATTATAAAATCAAAAGCGAATTTTAAAAATTGTTTTCAGCATATGTTAAATCAAGGAGTCCTAAATTAAGAACTCGTTGTGTTAAATCTTAATGGCGCCTAAATAGATCAAATTGAAAAACTTACCTTTTAGTAGTAATTTAACATCATCTTTAAAAAATGGCTGTTTCAATTATAGCAGGCACAGAGTTGCACACTGCAGAATTTATAGGCCGTAGTTTTACAGGCGCTTACGGCCGCAAATAAAAAAAGAATTAAGTTATGTTTCTCTCAATTACATATTAACCTTTTAAATCCATTCAAATACTGTCAGTAACTTTAGTGGAAAAGTGAATCCAGTGAAGAAAAAATTTATATTTCCAAGGTGCATGCAGATACTAGGCAAAATGCATAGGGAAATAAGTCGTAGTAAAGAAACAACTACAACCCGCAGCAGGCCTCTACAGGCCAGAAATTTTGCAAAACTGAACACTTCTACAACTGGTTGGATATATTTGTTTTTAACCAGCAACCGGTTAAGTTGAGCACTCGCCGTTTATCGGAGCTCTAACCGGTGACCTGCCAAATTTTTAAACTAAGCAAATTTGTTGACAAGTTTATATAAATTGTTTTTTTGTAGATTTTTATTTATTACTTATTTCTAAATACATCTTATTGGTTATTGCACTAAAATTTTACGCTTGATTTGCAAAATGCAAAATATCAATAAACAAAATGGAAAACCGTAGGTTTTTTAATTTTTAATAAAAAAATTAATATACGCTTCTCTTAAAACTAAGTTCTTCAACATTATTGCCATCTAGACCAGAGTTTCTGAGAATATTTGAATATTCAAATATTATTTAATATTCGATTATTTTAAAATATTCGAATATTCGGGACATAAACAACATATAGAGAATTGTCACGTTAACAGCAATCTGTCACATAAATTTTTTTTGTACGTTGATTGATTCCCCGCTAATTATTCAAGAGTGACCGATATCTAATTGACCGATTGAAGGGGTTGCCACGCGAATAGTCTTTTGACTATAGTAAAAAAAACCTTTTTTTGACTATAGTCAAAAGACTAATCGTGTGGCACCCCTAAAAAGTGACTTTTGCGGTTTACGATTAGTCAAACTATGAAATAGAAATGAAATTGTTCTATTTGAAAATGACTATTAGTCTTTTGCCTAACCGCGTGGCACTCCCAATGGTCAACTTATTGTAATTTTATAAGACTCCTCCCCAAAATTTAGGACTGCATGATTTTGTAATGTATCAAAGTGGGAAGTTGCACCTTACCAAATATCAAGCGAATCCAAAAAGAGTTGTGCAAATACTTTCTACACTGTTTATCGAGAAGATGGTAAGAAGAAACTTGAAAGCGTATTATTTTATAATAATAATAATAAATATGCAGTTGATCTACTAGACAGTATGTGTCTTCAAAATTCGATAAAATTGGGCTGTAGACGCTGGCCTTTGGCCGTTTTTTTAATATTTTAGATATTGCTGGAGTAAATGCATGGGTGCTGTATAAAAAACAAACACATTCTGATATAAGTAGACGTACTTTTCTGCAACAACTGCCCAAAGAGCTCAGGAATGACGTTGATATTCAGACTACTCAATGCTCTTTTGTCCCAACTCTCCAAAAGCGAGTCACTTGTCAGATTATAGTTCATTGTGAAAAAAATAGAACTGTAAATTTGGCAGAACTTGCAGTAAACCTGTTTGTGGGAAGTGCCAGGCTGTCATATGTATCAACTGTCTTGACGAATAGCTTTTGTTTTTTAACGCATACACTGTATATGCATTGTCTCAATAAAAATTGCAATATAGATGTCTCTTTATCAACTTGGTCGACCAATTGTAATTATGTTCATATATTGCACAAAATATTAGAAACATGCAGCAAAAATATGAGGCTAAGATTTTTAAAACAGTCTATTTTTTTCAGTTAATATGTAGAAACCACTTGTATAGCAAAATATAACAATGTAACTTTTTTATAAATAGTGTGTGCTGAAAACATCTTTAGCTTAAGTAACAAATTTAACTTTGTGGTCATAGTAGTCGTCAATTGACGGGTAATGGCGCTTAAAGTTATATGTACACACTACTTTTTTCTATGTGGTATCATCGGAAGAAAAATTGGTCCACTTGTGCTTTGCAATAATAAAAAAACAGTAAATGATTACTGAGGAAAAATCATTTCTACAAAAAATTATTATAATTAAAATGTCAAAATCGTTAATTGAAGGGTTTGGCATTTCTAGTATTAATTGTTGCTGATTGTTCTTAATTATTTAGTTCATTATAGTTAATAATGTATGTTATTAGCTAAATAAATATAGTATTTGCAGTTTGTGCTTAGCATTAGGACACTGATCCCACCCGTTAAGCTGCCAGTCGCCCATGGCCTGCCCGTTAAAGTTTTAGCCCGCCCGAGGCCACGGGCAGCCGGTAGGCATCGGGCCGGCCCATACACCACTAATTAGGACACGTACGAATGCGTCCCCAGAATCGGCTCTTTAGATACCAATTGTTTAAGTTTCAAGTAGATTGTTATTTCCTTTTTCTTTATCCAATCAAGTAGGTTCTTTGGGCTAAGCCTCTTTTTTTCACAAGCTTACTTACTATTTATATTACTACACGTGACCTGAGTTTGTTTGTATAATCGATATTACAAATAGTGATAAAATGTAAAGACGATGTCATCTCTCCTGACAAAATTGTATAGGGCCCCTTGTAGCCATAGACAGATCGTGACTCGAATGAATACTCACAGGCCCCTCAACCCCTTGCCAATTCTACACTAAGTTAGAAAAAACAATCATTTTTATAAGTAATATAAACACTATTCATGCAATACTGAGTACGAAATGTTTTAAATATCCAGCATTTCGATTTGTATTGCTGATGTCATAAATATTTATATTATTTAAAAATGGTTGCATAAATGTTTAATATATGCATACCTTTGTTCGCCAATGTGGCTAAATTATAAAAAATTGAAAAATAGAAAATATTTAAATTTACTAAGGTTTTTAATGTAATTAAATGTTAAGTGGTGGAGTGGCTAGAAACTTCTAAAAAACGAACACTTGGAGTTAACCTTAAACTGGCTAGGGCCTTTTGAAAATTTTTCATCATCGTATTAAAAAATTTAAATGGTAAAATTTATGAAATGATATGTGTGGTAAAACAGAACGTTCATTAAAAGCAATATCGGAAATGCGAAAATAGTGATTTGCGCAATAAAAATTTTCTTCCATTTCACAAGATTTTCCTGTACTCTAAGTAGTTGAATAGACGGCTTCCGCAATAACTGCCACGAATAATTGAAAACCAATATATTATGAAATAGCATTACAAGATTCATTGAAATATTCCATTTCTAAAGGTTAGCATTTCTGCGTGTCTTTTCCATGTTTTGTAGTAATTCTTTTTCAAATAGCTTGTATTTTTCATCTATGGTACCTGTTTTTGAATGACTATTACATACAAACTCTTTATAGGCGAAGGCATACACATCACGATAATGATGAACCTCCATGTATTTTGCAGGAATATTATAGTTGTGAGTGTGTTTGGTTTCGTGAACGCACCTATGTGCATGAACTAATAGGCAATACTGAGGGTTTATAATCGATTTACCAGGCAAACTCCTTCTGTGGCAGTTTGGACAATCTATTCTGTAGTTACGGCCTTGCTTGTACTTCAGAAAAAAATAAGGACTCTCTGAATTTGTTTCGTAATGTTGAAGATCTTCTTTTCTTAGGTATTTTTGACAATTCGCAAAGAAAAACTTTTCATAAAATCTCATGTGGGACGCTTGGTGAACAATTGGAAATAATTCTGTAATGTTTTTGGCAGCCTCAAAGAACATTTTAAAGGAAGTGTATTTGTTTGAGACTATTACTTCATCAGTATCATAAATTCCAATGTAGTGATACTTGTATGCATTTCGAAATATGCAGTCGTCGAGCATAAACTGTTGAAAATATCTGACATTTTGTCTGGTCAACTTTGTTTCATCTAGTGAAAATATCGGAGCTTCTGTTATCTCAACAATTCCAAGCGATTCATAATATGCTATTAACTGCAGTGATTTCGAATTCAAATTCAATTGCTTATGTTTTACAATGTACAAATGAAATTTATGGATACCAAACAATATATTGTATTCAAACCATTCTAGTAATCTATGAAATGACGTGCTACTTTCATTTTCAAGTCCATACCAACCTCCTCCACAATAACCAATTAATTTTTTTTCCTTGCTTGGTGTTGGAATTATGACGGATAGTTCAGTCATGTTCCCATTAAATGAAAATTTGCTTGGACATTCTTCAGAAAGAAATATCTGGAATGTAAATAAATAAAACATTTTTGAGCCAAGCTTAAAATTGTTAAAGGGTGGCGGTGGGTTTAGTTTGACAGAATGAATAGTGTTTTTTCTATTAATATAGGTAACTGTAACATCAAATGCAGGACAGTGACTTGGCTGGTCTTTCTCAATTACTCCCATACCAATAATTGATTTTTTCGTACTACGATTATCACAATAGATGTTATACATATACATATTTTTCCCATTAACTATAATGTTAGTAAAATATTTCAAAGCCAGCTGCTTTTGTGTATTTTCTGTTACCTTTTCGGGTTGCTGTAAGGGAGTAATCTTTTCAAAAATAGTCGTCTTTATAATGTTGAATTTACTTAAGTAAAGTGTTACCAATGCAATAATAATTAATCCTGTAAAAGCAACACTAAGGAGTTGAGTAGAGATGCGCATGACAATTATATTGTAAGGTGTGATATAATTGCGAGCCAAGATTTAGTGCAATTAAATGCATCATACACAATGTATTGCTGAATTGACATGATTAAATTATTTGTCAACGTATTTTAGCTTATCTTAGAGCTAGAGTAATAAATAACTCGGGAGGCATTTCCGAGTTGCTAAGCTAATGTGGCGTCAAACCTGAGGGGACTTAAACCGCTCCAAAAAATGAAGTTCTTTTTGTAAAAACATTAAGCTTTTATCTGTTTTTTTAATTTTGTCGTTCTTTTAATATATTGTAAAACGAATTATTATTCCTACTTCTCACAGTTTCAAATAGGTATCCCTCTCAGCTGGGGGAACTCACCAGTTCCCAAGGAGTCTGAGAGCTTTCCTCAGGACTCTAGCAGTTCCTAACAATGCTGCCTTCTGTGCTACTGCCCGTCTCCACTTTGGTACTCCCAACTCCTCCAAGTATCACTTATGCTTCTTAATCACTGCTCCTAGTGCTCCTACAACTACCGGGACTACTTCAACTTTCTTTAACTTCCACAGCCTTTCTATTTCCTCTGCTAACTCTCTGTACTTGTCTATCTTCTCTTTCTCTTTGCTTTCTACATTTCTGTCCTTTGGTACTGCTATGTCTATCACTGTTCCTAATCTTTTCTCTTTGTCTACCACTACTATGTCTGGCCTCCGTGCTTCTATCACTTTGCTCGTCTGTATGTTGAAATCCCACAGTATCTTAACCTTCTCATTTTCTATGACGCCCTGTGGCGTGTGCTCATACCACTTGTCTCCTGCTTCTAACCCATGCTGCCTGCTCAAACTCCAGTGTACCATTCTTCCCACCTTGTCATGACTGAACTTATACTCATTCTGTGCCAACTTCTCACACTCAACACTGGTATCGCCCACGTATTCATTGCCTTTATGCTGTTCTGCCCATTCAATGCTGACTTCTGTAGTACCTTCCTTACTCTCCTCTTGTACTCTTTCCTTAGCCTCATCTTCATTTCTACGTGATCTGTTCTGTCTTTCTCTATTACTCCTAAGTACTTGTACCCCTCCTTGACTTCCTCAATGTTATCCTCACTGCTTGTCCTCAAACCCTCCCCATCCACACACTTGCCTCTAGTCATTGTCACTGTCGCACATTTCCCTAAGCAAATTCCAACCCAGAATCTCAGCTTGGCTTCTCCAATGTCTCCACTTGCTTCTGCAACATCTTCCTTGAACTAGCATACATCTTCAGGTTGTCCATGTACCACAGGTGACTCACTGCTCTACCATTCTTCTCCATCTTATACCCTATGCCTGTCTCTTTTACCTTTTCTGTAATAGGTATTAAGCTAACTACAAACAGTAGTGGCGCTAAGCTGTCTCCCTGGAATATGCCTTGCCTAAACCTCAACCTGTGCTCATCTATCTCAGTCTGCCACTTTCCCTACTCCCTCTCTAGAAACTCAACCAATTTCTGTGAAACTCCATTAGCCTCTTGCGTCTTCAATACCCACTTATGTGAAATGCTGTCATATGCCTTCCAGGCCATTGCTAAGTTTGTCTTCCTTCTTCTACAATTCTACACCACTGCCTGGTCTATCAACAACTGATCTTTGCATCCTCTTGTCTTTGTCCTACATCCCTTCTGCTCCTCTGGTATCAACCTATTCTGCTCTAAGTAACATGCCAGCCTATTTGAAATCACTGAAGTTAGCAATTTCCACATTGTTGGCAGACATGTTATTGGTCTGAAGTTGCTTGCCTCACTACCTTTCTTTGGGTCCTTCTGTATCAGAAATGTCCTTCCCACTACCATCCACTCTGGACACCCACTCACCACACACTCCTCCAGTGCTACTGCTAGTCTCTCATGAACACCTGTGAACTTCTTCAGCCAATACCTATGTACCTCATCTCTGCCTGGTGCCTTCCAGTTCTTCATCTTCTTTAGAGCCTCCTTCAGCCTTACAATTGTGATTACTTCTTCTTCTTGCCTGATTTCTTTCTACATCTGTACACTCTCTATCTCTGGTCCTGCACTTCCCCATATACTCTTCCCTATTTGTTGCCTAATTTTTGCCACTTTATTCTCAATTCTTCTTTCCCATGCTGGCTTTCTGTCTCCGTATCTTCTTGCAGCCTTTTCTTCTCATTTCCATGCCTACATTCTTCAGCACATCATATGCATCTATAACTTGTTTGTCTCTCTGCTTCCACTGTTCTCTGGTATGCCTTCTTTTGTACATTCTCTGTTCTTATCTTCCTTAACTCCATAGTGAACACCAGAATGGACCCTTTAGTTTGTTCTTTACATATTCCTATAGTGCTAGTACTTCTGCTTCTACAGTTTCCTGCACACTTAGAAATAATTTCCCTCCTTTATGTCTTGGGATGTACAACCTATCAACATCTTCAGTTAAGTTGAATGCTCTCTCTGCTACTAGTATCTTCCTTGTCTCCCTGTCTAGCTCCCTAAGTACAATCTTGTTCCACACAACTATTCCTGCTGAATATCTCAGCTATTATTATTATTATTATTATTAATATTATATTATTATTATTATTATTATTATTTTACAAATCATAATGATTTATATTAACTGCAATTGATAATAAACTAATTAAGAACATGATAATCGTAAAGCAGAAATTCTTTGAACTAGCTAATTCTGACCTAACTGAGATAAATTAGACTAATTACAATAGATCAAAGAAATTAATTAAAGACCTGTGCACAAAAAATACATCATTAAAACAATGTTGATTTTTTGAAAACTTAAACTCTTCTAAACAAAGGTGGAAAGTTTTAAACTGTTTTATTGGAAATTCAAATGGGCTAAATAGTGAAGTTTGAGAAATT
>CABFPE010000282.1:277537-295579 GCA_900660155.1 Hofstenia miamia | reverse complement strand
CATATATGCTATTTTGCTACTGATATTATACTTTCAAATCCGCTGTTGTCAGAGTTGTAAATGGGGTGCGTTTTTCGGGAAATTCCGTCCCAATTTCTTAGGGCTGTAGCTGAGGCTATAACATTTCGTCCAGTACGGCTTTGTTTCAATTTTGCTAAACAAAATTAATGGAAATATCCATCAAGTTTCATAGGATTCACTGGGACAATTTTAGCACTCTTTGACACAAACGGCTACTATTTTATGAAATTCAGGCCCACTCGGATGCTACTATATCACTACTGAAATAACCATTTGTCGACATTGTCAATAATAAATTTAATTTTTATCAAAACAATAAGTAATCTGTCCACATTTAATTTAACAATTTTTCTTAAATTTTGAGAAGAAAGTTTATGTGTTGTTCTTTAGGTATACAGAGTTGCAAAGTTTCGATTAAAGACACGTCGAACTCGTCAGCAGGAGATGGCAAAAAAACTACAAAATCATTTACATAACCAATCAATTGGCATTGTGAATAACACAACAACAACAGAGGTAATTGAGCCACCAACCCCTGTGAAGTCCGTGAAATCAATAAAGATGGCTTCCTTAATGTCTGCGAATGCGTTACTTGGAGAAAATGTGCCTTCAGTAACAGCAACACATTTGAAAAGACAACTGAAAATTTCCCTTGCCAAAGAGAGGAAAGCTGCTCGCACACTCGGTGTAATTATGGGACTTTTCGTTGGATGTTGGCTTCCATTTTTTCTAATGTACGTAATTGTCCCCTTCTGCGTTCCCTACTGCAGTACTCCACCACCTCTTCTTTTTTCATCAATTGTGTGGCTGGGGTACATCAATTCTACAATGAATCCAATCGTGTACACAATCTTTAACAATGATTTTAGAACTGCTTTTTACAAAGTACTACAAGCACTGTGTTGTCGTGATAGAAGAACTCTTTTGCGTCATTAATTTTTGAATTTCCCAAAAAAACAATTGTTTTTAATAGATGAAATGTTTTTTAAATATTAATTCATATTAAATTTTTACAAACATTTAACAAGCTTTTAATATTGAATAATTCGCCAATGAGCGTATTGTCCATAGTAGAGAGTAACAATATGAGTTTAGCCAAGGCTGACTCGTAGGAAAGGCCATGCAGTAGAAAATTTCATAAAATTAGCGGAAGATGAATTGTTCTTATGTAATTTCTGGGATTTCAAATGAAATTTAGGCACAAAATCGATTAACAGTTGATTTGTCAGGAGCTGAGTCCCCATAATGTGATTTGAGTTTCTTACTAGCCTCCGTGGATGATAAACTCTCTTTGTGCAGGAAATGAATAATGGCACGCCACTAATTTTTCTCAAACTTTGACATTGCTAAAAGTATATAAATGAATTATAAAAATATATATATATATATATATATATATGCAAGTCATTTGGCATGTAATCAGTGTTATGATTACTCATTTTAAAAAACATGACAGATGGAATGTAAAGTAACTAATTAAAAAATAATTGTATGTGTGCAGATTTTTTGGTATGCCCCTCGTTATAACAAATCTTATGTAAGCATTCAGTTTGCCAGCAATCTGCTTAATGGATTAACCCTCTAACCAAATCTCTAAATCGATTATCCACTATTTTACTCCTAGCACTTACAATTTTCCTAAATATTACAATTATTAGAAAGAATCTTGCAATTATTTTTGGAAGATACGCTAGGTTTCAGACTAGAGTCATTTTCAAAAGTAATGACAGTATCCAAGCACGACACTCTCAATACTAAAGAGGGATTCTGTTTCTGAATCAAACTAGGAGAAATAGTTTCATGAGCCAATCGAGACATCTTGAATAAAGCATTGCTCTCACGTTTATATAAGCTTATTATAATATTGAAGTCAACAGTCCATTATTATTTATGTCGAATTTGTCCACGAAATCGAACTTTTTCGTCTTCTTCTTTCTTAATCCACAACTAATGCATTTAGGGATATGCTAAGAGCCGTTAATTAATATGATAAATCTTGTGACACTTAATATCTACCTTTGCATAGATGATCATCACTGTGTAGCTGTCTGCTAAATGTAAGTTGATTCACTTATCTGTTAGCAGAAGTTGACATAATTGAGTGGCACCTGCTTCCAACAAAGTAGTGATGAAGTCGTGGATAATCACAAGCTGGGGTTCTGCCATAAATAAATAAATAGGAGCAATTGAATTTTTAAAAAAAGCATGACATCATCAAATGTAGTTATTTGCTGATTCCAAATAAAAAATATTTTTTCGAAACATTCATTATTTCAAAAATTATTAATATTTTTAATATAGCAAAGACCATTTTTATGTTACCCTGTTCAGCATAGTAGAAATTACTTTTCTGACAATCTTTCTTCTCAATGTTACTTACAGACGCGACGATTTTTTGAAAAGTTTTAACACTTGAAAGATATTGATAATCTTAATGCAACTCAACATATCTACAGTTCGAATACCAATACAATGCAAAAATAATCTCATCGTCATAGTAAATGGCGGTAAAACCATAATCTGTATTGGACAATAAGATTAATTATATGTCTTTGCAAGAATACTGATTTAGCTCCAACATATGGCTCTATGTCTGAATCAAATACTCCAAGTTCATCTATTTCATTCCATTAATATTGATAAAATTTGGAAGTGTAGCCAGCCAATTCTGTAAGTCATTTACATTTTTTGGGAATCTGTATACCAAATGCCACTATTCAAATGTGAAATATTATCTCGAATGTCTTGTTTGGTTAGTTTGCACCTTGTGCAACAACTTGAGCAGCAACGAATTACTATTTGACACACAATAGAATCGTTATTGGAATTACAATTTGAAGCAGCATGTAGAATATATAATATTTTCGCAAATTACACTATGGGAAATCAACCCTCCACTTTCTGCCCTCGTTTTATCTATTGTATTCGTCTCTTACGAGTCAGCCTTGGTTTAGCACAGATGCAAAACCGACGAAAACCCTGAAATTGGGTGAGTTTAATCAAGTACCTGATATCAAATTTTGAATTGAAGATATGGTTGATAAAACGCATTGCTCTACATGCAATAAAATAATAAAAGAGAATTCTTTGATGTTTTCATGTTTTAGTTGCAAAGCTAAGATGCTTCTTAGCCAAAGTTGCACTGCCTTTAACAAGCCCTGTATTGAAACTCTTATTCCCTACCACCGTCACCGCCTAACGTTCTGTTCTGATTGGGTAGATAAGAATGCCCCAGAATCGTTTAAGCCTTCTTCGGAATTAATTAATATTACAGAAAATATAAAACGTATTTCTGAGGAAATTAAGACTCTTTCGAACCAAATGATTGGTAATTTCAAAACGTGCATTGAAGTCCAGTTTTTTTTTCATTTAAAGAAGAAATGAAATATCTTCTTGTAAATACCATTGGAGAAAGTCACAAAAGTTATTCCGATATCCTCAGGAAAAAATTACAAATAGCATCAAATTTTTAGAAAATAATCCGTTTGATGTTTTAAAAATGATTGAACCTAATTTGCATCAGTTAGTAAAGGCTGCTGAAAAACAGTAATAAAAGACGCTCGATTAGAGAAAGAATACCAAGAAAATAACTTAATTATTTTCAGAATCAAAGAATCAAAATATAAAGAAACATGGAGAGAAGAAGTTAATACATTACTAAAAGAATTTAGTATCCCCTTTAACTAAAAATAGTGAATGCTATAAGCCTGGTAGGAAAGATTTGAATAAAGAAGATAATAAAGGACCTGTAAGATTGTGCATTGACAGAGGAAGTGGGATCTCCTTAAATGTAAAAACAACTTAAAAATACCGGGAGTTTTTGCTAGAATTGATTTAAATTCCACTGAAAGAGAGGAGGATTTTCAATTATGAAAAAAGTTGAGAGAAATCAGAGCAGTCAATCAAGATACTTGAAAACAATTCAAGATCAGAAACAAAACAGTAGTGGAAATATAAGACCAAAAACATTGTTAATCAATGCAAGATCTATTAAAGGAAAATTAAATGAAATTAAAACTCTGTCCACAGAATACGACATTTTATGTATAACAGAAACAAACCTTGACAATTCAATTTCAAATAATTTTATCATTGATTCTGAACATAAGTTAATTTATAGAAAGGATCGTGATTGTTATGGTCGTAGTGTTCTAATTGCAGATCAACCACATATAAAACACACTAAAATTAATATTGTTCTTGAAATTAAGCCATTAGAAGTAGTGGCAGTACAACTCAAAGATGAAAGGAATAGAAGTATGAATAAGAATTGGATTATAGTTTGTTGTTACACTCCTCCAAATAAAGTAGCTGTTCACCTAGATTTGCTGAAAAAATGTTGGAGCATATATTTGAAAAGTATAATAGTGATTACTTCTTATTGGTAGGAGATTTCAATATTCCCACATAGATTGAGTCCCTGAAGAGATTGAAGTATATTCTAATCAAAAACATCTCAGTTTAACATTAATTAATTATTTGAAAGAATACAATTTATCACAATTTGTTTGGGAACCTACTCATGAAAAATATAACATTTTAGATCTTGGAATTACTAATAAACCAGATAAGGTTTGTCAGGTAAATGTAATTAATACAGGTCTTAGTGACCACTATATGGTTAACTTTGAAATTCAAACATCTATTGAACAATTTTATAATATTTCTAAAATTGTTAAACTTTACTACAAAGTAGATGAATTTTATATTAGAGAATACTTAAATCAAACATTTGCAAATGCAAAGAAAGCAATCTTAGCAAACAGAGACATTGATCAAGTTTGGGAAATTTTTGAATTTGATCTAAAAGAAGCATTTGATACTTATGTACCTAGCAAAAACTTAAAATCAAAAAAATGTCATGAACCTATTCATTTCAATTTTAAAGCCACAAAAGCAGTGAAGAAGGACAGAGATTTGTATAAAAAATTAAAATACAAAAAAAAGTGCAAGATTTTAGAATTTACAAGACTACATGATAAGAACATAAAAACTTGTTCAGGAAATTGAAAATGATTATTATAACAAATACATTTTTGAACCAATGTCAAGGGGACAAACAAAAACATTTCTTCAATCATATGAAGATAATGTCAGGGAAAAGATCATATACACCTTTGTCATCAGTAATGCAAGGCAATAAATCTGTACAAGAAATTGCTGATGAATTTAATGAATACTTTCAAAGTGTGTTTAATAATGATATTAATAATTCATACAAAGAAGTTATGCAAGATTTAACATTTGAAATATTGGTTATAGATATTTATGGAGTTGCTAGACTAATGAAAAAGTTTAAAAAAGGAAAAGCACCAGGACCTGATGGTCTGAGAAGAGAAGATATTTATATAGATGTGCCAGTTATTTCAAAGATTTTAACTCGTATTTTTCATTACTCAATTGATATTGTGTACTACCTATGACTTGGAAAACTGCATTTGATAAGGTGCCCCACTTGATCATAACTGACCAAATTAAAGATTAACCTAAACATTATTATTTGGATAAAAGATTTTCTATCAAATAGAATCCAAAAGTAAATATTGAGGATATACAATCTATGCCTCTTTAAGAAACTTCAGGAGTTCCCCAGGGTTCTGTTTTGGGACCTATACTATTCTTGCTGTTCATAAATGACATATTTAATTCTCTCAAGTGCTGTACAATAAGACTTTTTACAGATGATGTAATTGCCAAAATGGAGATTAACAGTGAAATAGAAAAAAGACATTTTCAAGAGGACATAGATAAATTGACAGAATGGGGAATGAAAACCATATGGTATTTAATTACAATAAATGTAACTTAACATCAATTTGTGTCAATAGTCAAAGCAATAATGCTAATTATAATGCTAACTATACTTTATACAAGACACCATTGAAGTGGAAAATAAATACTTAGATGTCACTATTAGCAATGATTTCAATCAAGGTAAAGCTTATTGCATACCTAACATTATGCTGACCCATTTTGGAATATGCAGCTGAAATATTGGATGTGTATTTGCAAAAACATGTTTAACAGTTGGAAAGAGTTCAAAGAAGAGGAATTAGGTATATTTGTAGTATTAACCCTAATTGGGGAAGCCAAATTGATAACTTAATTGGAGCACCTGTCTACCAGTGTAGACACATTTGAAATTGACATGAAATAGTTGTAAAATTAGTTTCATAGTAACAACAGGCAAAAAAATATTTGAAGTTATGATTTTTGATAACTTAAATCACATTCTGTTTGGACAGAGGTGGATATATTAAGCAGAGTCTACTGTAATTGAAAATTATTGCACCTATACTTTTTTACAATGTTTTAGAGGTTTCACAATTAGTAAAACTGGTCACAACATCTTATTTAGTGAGATTGCTAACACTGCATGCAATTATTATTTACACCTTATATGTAATATCATTTCCTTTCCTGAACTTTCTAATACCTGTAGCTGTCATTCACGTGTATACTGATAATGTAAAAGTTTGTATTTTAAAACCTGCACATTAGAAAACTTTCAGAACTATAATTCATGAATTGCTAACTAATAATGATTAATACAGAACTTTTAAAAATAACAAGAATCTGTTTTTTACAAGAAATGGCATGCAGAGCAACTTTGAAAAGTTATCTTATGATCACTACAAATGCTTTTTTACAAAAATTGCATATGACCCTTGTTGACTTCTGACAATGTTTTTCATGGCACTTGGAAGGCTTATGAGAAGAAAGATTTAACAAAGTAGATTTTGAAGTTTGCAGCAGTTGTGCAGTGTCTCCAAAACAAGCAAAGCTGTCCTTTGCCTGAGCAAAGATCTTAGGGGTTTGATACTGATGAACTATATTTTCATGAGGTAACTGCTTTGACAAATTCTTCATAAAAGTCTTTTGTTCAATGTTTGGTGAACAGTAGTAGAAAAGCAGAAATGCATTTTTAACAGAGACATCAATCATACTGAAAAGCATGAGCATTGTGTATCTGTTGGTCTTCCTCTTGGTGGTAAAGTCATCAATTCTGGAGTCCATGATATCTACTCCTCCTTTTCCTGAGTTATAGTCAAGCACTCTTTGAGATTTTTTGTCCTCATGATCAGTTTGAATTTCTGGCGTTTGGTGGAAAGAGAACATCATCAAAACACCTTTATTGTTTTTTTTCAAACATAACTCAACAGAATTACTGTCCATGAATGTTCATACAAAGTTTCAGAAGACTGACATTCACAGCCTCTGATTGTTTTGAAAATTTTAGGCACATCTCTACAATTGGCAGTAATAGTACCAACTGCAGACAACTGATGATCCAAAAGGTCAGAAAAGACTTGAAACAATGTAAAATTCTGGTCCATGTAAATATTTCTGCCAGAATGATGAAATGGAATGGACAGCTCCTCCACCAACTTTTGTGTCAATCCAATTTGATGCTGTCCATTGACTCATATCTTGCTCAAAGCTTTAAGAAATTATATCCCTGTGATTATTCATGTAACACCAGATCTGTATCAGAAAATTTACCATTATCACAATTATCAATTCATAGTTTTTTCTAGTTTTCTTAACTCCATGCACATAAATGTGGTAACCATTGCTAAATTTTTTGACATATAAGCTGGACTTTTGCTTTATAGTATTCAAACCAGAAAGGTATTATTAAAACATTCAGAAATCAAATTAGTTTATTGATTTCATGCAATAACATTAGCCTTATTAATATTTTCATAAAATTTGAAACATTGAACAGTATATAAACTGTGTTAATAGCATAAAATCTCATTGAACAATAGGTATATAAATTTGTCAATTGTATTAATTTTAGTTGTCACACACTGCAAAATTGTGAAATTTGACCATTTTGCAATCCCTTAATTTAAGCAAACTGGGCTGCCATCAAGGTGAACTAATTGTTCATAACAAGTGAACAAGTGAATTTCAAATATATTATCTTCTTTAATATTTTTTGTATTGCCCATAAATGAAAAATTCTAGATGCTTGCCATTTGCCTAGTTGCTTGTTTAAGGAATGTTTGATAATATATCACCTGCATTAGTTAGTACATTAATGAGATTAATCAAAAATTCAATTTTGACATTTCATTATCACTTACAAAATTGCTATGACCATTACCTCTTAGAAAAGCTTTGATGGACAGTTTACTATTATAATAAATATCATTAAAATGTTGATTGCAACACTTGTGTGAATTCTTTAATATATTTTATATTCTATTCTTAAAATTCAACCCTTTACAAATAAAGTGGTGAGGCAATTAAATTTTTTTGAATCATATTAAATATTTTTTGGAATTTAGCATTTATAAGATTATTGGATCATGTTGCCAAGTAATATATTCTTGCTCATTGAAGATTAACAGCCTTTGAAATTTGTTATTTTTCATTTTCAGTTTAATTTAAGAGATCAAAATAGTTATTGCCATTTTTGTCTATGAAGGGAGATTTTCTCATATATCCTGCTATCAACTCATCCTGTAAACCTGAAGCTTACAGCATTAAACTTCAATACTTAAATGTCCTAATATTAAAGTACACATGTCTAACTTACACAAAATTATGAAGGAACAAGTGAGCCAATTTGAAAGGAACCTTTCTCTCATAAAATATATAAGGATCTTCATTATCCTTCTGTGAAGGGCATGAGTTCATTCTTTCACTATGTTGAAAAGATAAAATATTCACAGAAATTTCTAAAAAACATCACTTTCTAAAATGTCACTGGAATGGTTTTCTTAAAAATTTTGGTTTAATAGGACAGAATGCAAACAGAAACCCAGATAACAATTTTGGTTGTTTTTATGCTGTTTATAGTTGTTTCATACTTTTGGTTGTTGCAGCAACCACTAACATCATAATAACAACTTTAGTAAAAAATAATAAGTGAGCAGATGCTTGCAAATTTAACTCACTTTGCTATTTTATTTCTAGATCCTTTTATATAAAAAACGATTTGCAAAACCTTTTTTGATATTTTTAATTTGAGAAAAATTATAATATATCAGATAAGTGAATTTTCAAAATAATTTATTCATGAATATTTGGACACCTTGACATTGACTGTTAAATATCATAAGTTACTTTTGAGCTGAAGAGATTTTTCACAATTTCAAAATTGTGCTTAATTTTAGATTTTTAAATTTTTGTTAAATTTATCATATTTTTATGCTCATTGTTATCATTTATATACAAGACATTCATTTAAATCTTTAACAAATGTTTGTATTGAATATGCTTAACAGTATCTCAAAGATAGTGGTTTTCAACATTAAAACAACATTGTTTTTGACACATAAAACAACCACATAACAACCCAAAACAACGTTGTTTAGACATTAAATTGTTATCTGGGAAGGAATTCCTGTCAGCCTCAATTATGGTAGTATTGTGCAAATGGAAAGGCACCTATTCTTACCAGAGTAAATATTAAATCTTATTTGAAATATTATTTAGAGCATTTTATTTGTAAAATAACTATAATTGATTTTGTGATAAAAACAGGTCATAAAAAGATTACAACAAAAAAAGTTCTACTGAAAGTTATTCACTTGGTTTTTGATTAAAACAAGCCCAAAGATAAATTTGAAATTTTACTGATTGTCTCATCAATTAAAAAAGGAATAATTAAGACCTGTAAGTGATTCTAGTGTTTTCAGTATACCTCTATACAATTATTGAAGGAAGCTTTGTTGCAATATAATTTAGGTATCAATAAACTTTTAGTAGAGATTGGGTCTCTTTTCCCAATTATGTAAAATTGCAGAAATTAGGTAAATGCTTATAATAAGCTAAATTCTGAATTGGCAATGGTAGTAGTGACTTCACTGGCTAAGTTGGATGGTGCAAACTAAAATTGATTATGCAACAACAGTAACTTTTTATAATATATTATTTGACTTCTTCTACTAAATGATTATTCATTTATTTCATACAAGCTGGCTTTATCCTGATGAATTAACTTTTTTCTAATTACAAATATTTGAAGTATATTTTTCTTAATTTAAATATTAAGATATCAACTAATGATTTATTATTCTGCAATATAAATATGCCTGTATCATCAATAATTGAAGAGGAGATGCATGATCATGTTCAACTTGAACTGTTGATTACATGTTTAATCAAAATTAACTAAATCTAATGTTGTATCTCATGTTACTCAGCTCTCTGCTTCAGTGTACTTATTACTTTAATGCATTAGCAGTACCAAATGAATTAAGAGAAAAGATCAATATTAATGCTTTATTTAAAAATGTAAAGTATCACACTGAGAAACATTCAATCTAACAGTTGTTAATTTTATAAAATAAAATACATGACAGAAGATTTAGATTGGATTATGTTGGTTTGTTCCTTTTCAAAATAATGATTAACTTAGGACTGATAATAATATTCTAAACATCAACAATGCAATTGCACTGCAAAATCTGCTTAAATTCTTAAGCAACAAGATTGAAAACTGAAATTTTTTTTCTATAGTTTCAAAATTGTTACTTCTTCTTCAGTTGTAAACTTGCCTTAGTACTTAAATATTATATTCAGCATTTACATTACTAATTTGCTGTGCACATATAATTCTATTCCTATGTCTCTTTGAATGCTACGTTTGAGTACTCAGAATGTTAAGAACTAGAAATCAAATAAGCTCTCATAACTCAATCAGAAAAACTCAGAAGAGAAATCATCAAAATTTGAACTTAATCTTGATTGAATATATTCTTGAGATTTCCTTAAAAATAAATTATTTTAAGTTCCAATAACTACTTTATAGCTTAGAATTACTGTAAAATAAATGTTTTTACCCTAAGAACTTGGTATTAGAGAAAGTCAATCAAACTCAGCATTTTCTTTAAAAAATACTTAAACTAAACTTTAAACACTCAAACTCGGTCTGACTTGACTCGAAAACCTTGATTTATTCATGCATATTTTATTCCAATTAATGCAGTGCAATTTGCTTTAAGAAAGTGGTCAGTTTTTTTAACAAATATTTGATGGCAAATATTACTAACTGATTATGGTATTTGACATTTGGTAAAATATTTTTGAAAGTAAATAGGCCTTAATTCTGTTATTCAGAAATGGTCAAACAAACTATTAAAATATTTGCAAGAATTAAGCCAACGAAAAAGAAAATCGGAGTATGTTGCTTATTTAATTTTAGTTTTTTCCATTCATTTCCTAAAATGCATTTCATTCTTAGAATGTACAGATATTTTCTGAAATTTTTTGGGAAAATAGTAATAATTTTTTATAATCACTAATAGCCTGAAATTTTGTGATTGCATCTAACAATTAGTGGCGAACGTGTCGAATAGCGACACGCGGAAAAAATAAACACTAATATAGGGTTAAAATGATGAGAAATACACAAACATATTTTCGATATAGACTGATAACTGGATTAACTGGTATATATATAAGCAATATAGGTTACTGTTGTAGTCTGCTCAGAAGAGGAAAACAAGCTTGGTATTACAAGCTTTTATTCAACAACCTGAAATACATATTAAATGTTACAAATATAAGAACACAACGTAACACTATAACATAACAACATAGAATATTATAACATTCTTCCCTCACTTAAGAAGTCTTGTAGTCCTTCAAATGTAATGGCTTTGAGCGAAGCAGACCTGATTGCCTCAATACTGGTTCTATTGGTTCCCAGCTCAACACTGGCTGTGTCGGAAGGTTTGCTCTTGGGTTCTGTGTCAAATCTGTTGGAGCCGCCGAGAAATTCTGCAACAATTCCCTTCGTGACTCGCCTTCTTGAACATTTCTTCCAGATGAAGCGGCCTCGTATTCATGGACAGCATGATGCAAAGGGGCCTCAGCAACTAATTCAGACAGACCCTCTTGGCTGAGATCATGAGTAGCAGTGTCTTCAGTGATGCAACTGTGTTGGGTACTGGGCTCTTCTTTATTACCTACTGCATCTTCCTTAGGCACCAAGTCTCCAATGGAGATGGTACTCTCATGACCATTCTTAAACTCAACTTCTGCAACTCTATCATTAACAACATTTTTGATATCAACCTTTGTCACTAAGGGATCTGATTTATTGCGCACAAAATTCCGCAAATAAGCTGAGTTACCAGGACGGAGCCAGCCTGGAAGATTGAAATTCATTGGCCTCCTATGTGAGAAGCGAAAAAACCTATCATGAGGAGTTTCGTTTGTTGCTGTACAAAGAAGGCTGCGAATAGCTGAAAGCGCATGTCCTAAGAGACTCTCCCACTTGTTATCCTCTAAGTTCCTCAATTCTAACATACATTGAACAGCCTTCCACACGACCCCATTTGTCCTCTCACATTGCCCATTACCTTGCAGATGATATGGCAATGTTCTTGACTGTGAAATCCCCCTCTCAAAGCAAAATTTGACAAACTCCACAGACAGGAACTGAGTTCCTCTATCAGAATGTATGAAAAACAGGTCTCTGAAAACATCAAAAAGTTGTTTTAAATGACTATTTTGATGTTTTTATTACATGACTGGTGTCATGCAAGCTAGTAAAAGATGGCTTCAAAAGGCAACAAACTTGACATCCTGCTATTACTGATTTAACATTGTATAATAAAAAGAGTAAATTGCTTTTCCTAACATAATGCCACATGCGAGTTATCCCCGGATGAGCAAGTTCGTCGTGGATCTGGTACAGAGAGCTACATTCAGGCGCAACCAAAGCACACCTTGAAAGAGCATCTGCTCCAATATTCTCCACACCAGGCTTATATGATATTGAGTACCTAAACTCAGACAACTCTAGCCTCCAACAAATAAGCTTTTCATTCTTAATTTTTGATTTCTGATCAGAGAAAAGAAAGGCGATGCTTTTCTGATCAGTCTTAACGTTTACAGGATAAGCAAGAAGGATGTCTCTAAACTTCTGAAATGACTCCACAATTGCTAGAACCTCTTTCTCAATGCACAATTGGTTTCTTTCTGAAGCTGAGAGTGTCCTTGAAAAATTAGTGATGGGCCTCCCATTCTGAGTTAAAGATGAACCAATGGCAGATCCTGATGCATCCATCTCTAAGAGAAAATATCCAGCATTTTTAATTGGAATAGCAAGCATAGCATTAGCAATCTCATATTTAAAGTTGGAAATAGCCCTCACAACAGAAGATGGCAACAGAAATGCTCTTTGAGCTTGAGCATTCAATACTGATGAATCCATTTTGCGTTATAGGCAAAGAAACCGAGAAGCCTTTTGAGCTTCTTACTGTTGTCTGGAACAGGATATTCCCACAAACATTGCAGGCACTTAGGATCAGGCTTTTTAACGCCATTTGAGATAATGTGACCTAACATAGAGACTGAAGAATGACTAAATGAACATTTTTCCATGTTCAAAGTTATACCCACGGAACGTGCTGCGGCTAAGAAGGATCTGAGATTCTCATCATGCTCTGCCTGTGTCGCCCCGCCTAGGATGACATCATCTAAGAACGGAAGAGCACCCCGAAGATTATGCTTGCTTACAAAGTCATCTATAATTCTCTGAAACGCAGGAACAGCGTTAGTAACGCCAAACGGAAGGCGAGTGAACTGGTAAAGCCTTCCCCCTACCTCAAATGCTGTGAACTGCTTATCTTTGGAATCTAAAGGCACTTGATGGTAAGCCGACTTAAGATCCAGCTTCGAAAACACCTGATACTCGGTGGCCTTGTCAAGCAAGTATTCCTTGTCTGGAAAGGGATATGCATCTAGATCGGTAAATCGATTGACAGTTTCGGAGTAGTCAATGACCATTCGCTTCTTTTGACCACTAACGACAAAGGCCTGCGCCCTCCAAGGAGATGTTGAAGGTTCAATAATGCCTTCAGACAACAATTTCACTACTTCCCTTCTCATAAATTCAGCATTTTCTGGTCTAGCCCTTCTCGAAGGTGTCGCAACAGGAGCTGCTGTGTAAACCCCAGCAGTAAAAATCCGAGGAGTAGTCACACTCATGGCTGGAAACGATTTTTTGGAGGCTTCTTCGCCTCAGTGGCTGCAACCGATGCAAAGCAAGAGATTGATAAGTTATCACGTCTTCCTCCCAATGCTAGATTAACAGAAGAATGCTGGCTAAGAACATCCAATCCAATAATTGCATCGCATATAAGAGATTCTACTACAGAAAACATTACAGTGTAATAATGTTCACCTATACGCAACAAAGTCAAGCAGGAGGCTACCACTGGAAACTTTTGACCCGATGCAAGATGAGTAGAAGAATTGGACTGAACAAATTTCAATCCTGCAGACCGGCAAGTAGATGCTTTCAAGAACGAATGAGTGGATCCTGGATCAATTAGAGCACTAATTATTTGCTCAGCTTCTCCTATACCTACGTCCTGATAGATTCCTTGATTTGATCCCGCAGCACACAGAACTGATGCAACGCAACTCTCCTCTTCATTAGATGAGTCTTGTTCCTGAAACCCTGCTGCAGTCACTGATCTGCACACCGCGGCCCAGTGACCAGCCTTACCACACTTAAGACAATTGCTGTTCTTTGCAGGACATTTCGATCTCTGATGATCCTTCAACCCACAAAAGTTGCATTTAGCAAAATGCGAGGTAAAATCTTGCTTATTCTTCTGTAAGCTTTTCTTTGGCTTGCCACTTGTCGGTCGGCCGGACACAGCAGCATCACTACCCCAAGAACTCCGAAAAGCAGTCTCCTCTATACTGGCCCCAAAAGATTTCGAAAATCCTGTTGAAACCTCAACTGCATTCGCTATATTAATACAGCGCTCAAGAGATGCATCAGCATCAGCTAGCTCTAGTAATCCAGCACGAATCACATCTGACCAGATTCCAAAAATGAAACCCTCCCTTAGCAACATGTCTTTGTGTTGCTGTATATCTAAATTGACACACTCACACTGTTCTATGAGATCATGCAAATGTTATAGAAAATCAGCTATACATTCATTGTCTCCTTGTTTGCACAATAATACTTGGTGCCTCACAAATATCACTCTTGAAGGTTTCTTAAACTGTGAGTCTAGAATGGCAATTGCATCCACCAATGTCGTAGCTTTTTCCAAAATTGCAAAATGGTCAGTGCCAGCATATGAATGCAGAAATGTCAGCTTGTGGAAATCCTCTGTTACTTAATTAATCATGAGCCCATCAGTAAAGCAACATTTCCACCATAACCACTGATCCTGTGTTGGGTTGGATGGGAGATCAGGAGGTTGAAACTTCATTGGTGTTGAATAAAATTGTTGAAGTCTGCTCAGAAGAGGAAAACAGGCTTGGTATTACAAGCTTTTATTCAACAACCTGAAATACATATTAAATGTTACAAATATAAGAACACAACGTAACACTATAACATAACAACATAGAATATTATAACTTGTAATCTAATATATATTTTGATTACAACTGCTTTAATTAATATTTATGCTTATATCAAGTATCAAATGCTAATTCAGAGTATTCTCTTATTGTATGCAATACTTGGTATTGAACAAGAGCATGTTTGAGACTAATATGTAAGAACAATTCCTTTTTATTCCTTAATTGCATAAATAGGTTGAACAGTTTTTTGAACACATTGGAATTTCACCAATGACCTGTATAGGCATGACACTACACTGTTCCTATATTATTTCAAATATTTAACCAGTTTCTGGATACTCACCCTATAAGTTCCAGGCTTTTTGAGATCTTGAATTTTCAAATTCATAATATCTAGTTTTTTATTTAAGTGTAATATTAAAGGATCACTTTGTTTTTGTTGAGGGGACTGAGCCCTTGGTGGTCTATGATTGACAATGGTAATTGGTGTTGAGGCAGCAACTGGTTTACACAATATCCTATGTTTTGGTTAATTTGATCAGGTTTTTTTTAGCTATCTCAAGAGTTTTTAGCACTGCTAATTCATTCTGATAAGCTTGTAATTCACTTAACTGCATCTCAGTGTAAAGAATTATTTGCTGCTTCCTGGGCTGTGAGTTACCCTGTTATTTTAAATTTCTGTAAATTGCATTTTTTGACTTGTTTAATTAACTTTGTGTTTGACCAGAGCAATTTAAACTGTTCTTGGTTTACTGTAAAAAAAGTGTGTTTTGAAAATCAACTTTCTTATCTTCTAGTGTTTGGTACTATCCAAGGATATCATGGTTTTTCTTTTGGAGCCCATTGCAATTTACTATTAATGCATCTTTTTCTGAGTTTGAATTTAATATTTCTTTCCTAAGTAAATGGTTTTCCATTTGGTTTTTTAAGAGAGTGATTTCAGCACAGAGCTCTTTTTTAGAACAATCATCTTGTGATGTGAGTGGGGTTTGGCTAGGTTTTTTCAGGGGTACCTTTCAATTTGTGACTTCTAGTGTTTGGCATTCTTGTTCTTAGAAGTTAAAGGAGCTTGGACTGAAACAACTTAATTGACATAACTAAAACTAGATTCAGTAGTCTAGGCTCTCTAATTCTAAAAAAAATTTTTCTGACTTTCCAACAGCACTGAAAGTGCTAATCTTTGATGCAGACCAGGTGTGGTAGGGTTCCATCTCTTTTTTGTAGGGTTCAGCATTTTCTTAGTGGTTATATCAGAACTTCCCCTGACATGGTATGGTTAATTATTAAAAAATACTTTTACTCAGAGTCCTGTGGTGGTCACCATTTGGCACTGGTATGAAATCAGCAGGAAATCTTACTAATCTATCTATTGAGGGTTTCAAGTCAAAGCATGGATTTACCAGTGCTATAAATTAATAAATAACTCCTGCTATAATACCCTATCATAATAAAAGTTAAAAGTAAACAGCAGATTGTGTTAGGGAAGAGTGGCCATACTTGGCCAACATGATACAGATAACCTTTAGATAACCTTGAAAGATAAGGGAATTAGTTCACATTTAATATCTTCTTAGCGTGCCTTTTTATTATCAATTGCAAGTGAAATTGAAAATCGTTTAGTTCGTTTTGCGATTAGACAAAATATGGATTAACCTAGAAATACGAAGACAAAAAGTATTTGATGTGTTGATTTAATAATAATTTGCTATTGTGTAGGTTAGCCAGAAGCGTTAACAAATAACATTAACAAATATAAATTATTACACAAGATGCTTGCAGTGTATGTAATAATGCCTAACTATTGCACTTATATGAAGCACCGTCCTTTTATACCCACTATGTTGAAATTGGCATCAATGAAATTATCGACTCGCCTTAGCTCATTTGTTCTCCTCAGAATATTACTAGTTATCTTTTGCTGAAGTTTTTCATAGTGTTGGCCTAACAATTGTACCCACATAAACAACAGTTTCATTTTGCTAAGAGAGAGAAACGTTTTAATTGAGTACAAATTTAAAATAAATGGTTTCTTACAACATAGTTTAAAAACTGTTTGCTACGAACACCGAGTCAGCAGAACGGGCGCCTGTATCTTCCAGAGCTGTTTTTCTGGGGAATGAGATAGTGTAGAGGATGTTGCGGATCATTTGCTGCTTTGAAGAGCTTGGTAGCACTAGTTTTCATTCTATCTTCCAGGTTATAAGGCGAAATGAAACAACGGGCTCTTGTGATGATCTTGTTTGCTCTGTTAAGAATATTCTGTGCACGAGTCATTGACGCTGGTCAGGGCTGGGGCACAATAATCGAAAACAGACAGGACAGAAGACCTAACGATAGAGTCAAGGGAGCGCTCCGAGAACGTGCCAACCAGCTGCCTTAGAATGGTCAGTCGAGAAGCGGCCTTTCTACAAGCACGCTGGTAGTGGTTTTTTCCAGGACAGCTTGTGATGAATGTCCATACCAAGAAAGCGAATCGAATCAACTACAGGAATGTCATCAGGGAGCGAAATGGATGGGGAGCGGCAATTGGAGATAATCATTTGACTAGATTTCTTCTTGTTCAATATGAGGCCATTTTGCATGCAGTAGTCGGCGATATGACTGGAGTCCGTAGTTACAACGCTCGAGTGCTTCTTCAAACGAACAATCGAATTGATATCATCTGCATACTTGATGAGGAAGGAGTTGCTAGGCAGTAGATCCGCGAGATAAAATATGAAT
>CABFPE010000282.1:243059-265361 GCA_900660155.1 Hofstenia miamia | reverse complement strand
ATATTTGTAACATTTAATATGTATTTCAGGTTGTTGAATAAAAGCTTGTAATACCAAGCCTGTTTTCCTCTTCTGAGTGGACTACAACACAAAGCTAGTTTTCATAATTGATTTAAAGTAAATAGCTCTCATTTGCTAAATGTTAAAATAATGGGGGACTTTCACCAAATCTAGTTTTTCTTAGAAACTTACTATATAGATTTTAAATTAACAGAAAGCTGGTATATTTCATAGTAAACTTTTAAGATACAATATAGGATTTCTTAAAAATAATAAATTTTTAAGGTTTGGTGGTGGGCCCATATTACAGGCTCACAGTAAGGGAGGGGCCCCATCTCTGAAAATATGTGAGCCAAACAACTGCTAAAAATTTCATTTTTGTGCACATGGCTAATCCCATTTGCAGGTGAAAAAAGGTCTGAAAGATTGTTTTTGAAATTAACAGCCAATAGGATTTGATTTGAGCTTATGCATAGAAACAAGTGTAAGTGTGGAAAACAATTTGTCAATTTTGCACTCAATGTTGACCAGATTTTCAAATTTATTTATTTATTTAATCACAAACAGTAGGTGAAAGAGCATGTAAAAATATATTTTGAAATCCAACCAGTAGAAGCCAAGAATTTAGGCTTTTTGACCTTATTCAATTTAATTGATTACAAAATTTCCAGCTGTAATTTCTTTGCCAGAATTTTTCCTATCATCTTTAGACCAATGCAAAAGAATGTGCTGCTGAATTGATTAAAAAATTGTGAGATATTATTATATATTAGGCTCAAATTTCTAATTGGCAAAATATTAAAATATAATAAAATTGTTCCTTCACCTTCATTAGTTGATTTTTCTACTTTAGACTTAAGCCAATTTATAATACTATAAATGATCAACGTGCACATATTGTAGAATCAGTGGCTGGATACTATACCAGCATTACTAAGGAACTAATTGACTTGGCAGAAGGTTTGCAAATTGATTGAATGTCTTATCTTTCCTATATGAAACTGTAACTTAATACAGTCCACAATTTGGGCTGCTAACTGTCTGAAAGCCATGCATCAAATTGGTTCACAGTTAGCAGTAACTCCCAAATTGTCACTGTGACTTACACAATCATTATTATAAAAATAATTTGAAAAAGCAAAGTGTAAAGTGTAAAGTGTAAGAGAGTTGAACACAGTTGAGGTATGGTAAACTCTATTGCTCATTTGCTACAATTTCTGCTCTATATATACATAGCTTCAAATTATTACCTGCCTTTGTTTACAACTCAAGATTTTATATTAACAATGTATGTTGATTGGCTATAAGCATTTGTTCTCTAATGCATTTTGAATTTGCAAATCCTTACAACTGGATACAAGCACATCAGCATTATCAGTGTGACATTGTATTTTTTAATGCAGCAATTTTAGTATTAGATTGAATTTCAAAGTTTCTGCAAAAAATATAATTTGCGGTTATTGAATTTTGAAAAATAGTGAACACAAGAAAAACTATTGTGGGGTCACAGGGTGCAACCCTAACCACCCAATACTAAGTCCTTTACTAAATAATTATTTCTATTAACATTGCTTCCACATAGTAGCATTTCAAACAAAATTTAGCTTGGTGAAATTCCCCAATATCTAAAGTTAGATAAATAAAAGTTGCTTGAATCACATATTTCCTGAAAATATAATTGCAAATATATATATATATATATATATAGAATGGAAATGTTAATGTTAGCTTAAGCATAATTACAGCTTCATTGTGTTCAGCTATTGTAATAAATTCATTAGGCAACAGTGTAAATCTACACATTTTCTAAAACCAGTGAGATGCACCCATATTTTGGCAAATTTATGAATTCAAAAAGTTCACCTGAAAAACTGATTTACTTATACTTTGATTATTATGCAGCTCAAATGTAAAATTGAGATTATTTATGATGACTTTGTAGTAGTCAACAGACTCTAATTGCTGGTAATAAATGATGCAAGGTTGGACTTAAACCCCTACAAATGGTTTGATTAATGATTCCAATGAAACTCCCAAGAATGTTTATCTGTGTTGAGTCTAATCAACAGTGTTTGCCAAGGATGAAGCTTCTGCCTTTAGAGGGTTGATCTTCTCATTGCTTTAGCCACCAAGTCTACTGTCTATATGTACTGCTGCAACAAATCAAAGTTGTTTCATATAGGCTGCCATCAATGTCTTTCTAGAAGTGTTCTCAGTGAATTTGCAACAAATTAATCAAACAGTCAATCATTGATGTTGCAAAAGCCCATATACACAAAGTATGCTTGGCTGGGTTTTTCAATATACTGGGTTCAATGTGTATGATGGGTGCAGACATTTCTAGAGAAAGTGCAAAAATTTTCTCCTAACTAATTAGCAGTATGATTTCAGGTTTCACCAAATGTATGACTAAAAATTATCCACCAATGGCACTAATCCTGAGGCAATAAAGGGGGGAATTAGGCCACCCATTTTTGAAAAATTATATTGTTGCATGTGATGTTATCAAGATCTTATCTGTTTTTTTAGAATTTGCCATGCCTTAAGCTTATTATAAAATGAATTGCTATGCAAAATTATCATAATTATTGGAATTTTTAAAATAAACTTACAGATTATTGTGTTAGTAGTTCACACTTGAAATTTTAGTGTAATAATTTGCTGAAAATTCATCCAATGCTTTGATATATCTTTTTGTAAACAAGTAAGAGCTCTTCTCAAAATGAAATTTTACTCAAATTTTAGGCTTTTCATCAAAGCCAGAAAAGACCAATAAATGTTGAAAATGTCTTTCTAAAATAATGTAATTTTTGGGAAAGAAAACATTTGCCATAATCACATTAATAAATGTATTACATTCTTTCAAATTTGAAGAAGGCAGCTTACAATTCATTTTTCTTGAGAAAGAGAACCTGCCCTTAAGAATGAGTCATTATCTAAAAAAAACTGAATTTTTAATCTTCAATAATAACCAATGTTGAGCTAAAAATATTTTATAATGTATGAATTATTAAACTTTCTTGAATATTTTAGCTCATGAGATCTGTTGTAGAAGTTTATGGTTCCTCATTCAAAGTATTCATTTACAAATATTTATTTTCTTTTTTTACCTTGTTAAACATATAACATACTTGCAAATTTAGTATAATGTTCTAAGCAGAATTTTTTGGCACATTGAATTCCACATTGAAATCAATTTTCATAAAACATGCCTGAGAACAGAAGCAAACCATATTTTAAATATTATGAAATTGAAGTTTGAATTCATTACTTATACTTTGAACAACAAACTATTATTTAAAATTATCCATGTAGAGCCTCTTGACTTTCAAAAAAGACATGCAGTTTTTTTCTAAATTTTCAAAAACTTTTCTTCCAATATCCATGAAATGTTGAAAATGTGTACAAAATTGCATTACCTAATGCACTTGAAAACACAAATTTCTTAAAATTTATTGAAATAATTCCCTATTTCTTTCTAATGTTAGAATATTCAAGCCCACTTAAGGATCACCCTACAAAAGTAAGTGATCATAACACCTAAAATCAATGAAAAAGGAGGCATTTCTCTATTGTATTGCTTTTTTAAGTTTTAAAAAAATGACTGAATCACTTGAAATGATTGATTACTTTTTGTTGATAATTTCAATTTTTTAAATGATTTAAATACACTTCACACCTAATATTCAGCTAATTCTAAGGCTTAGAGCACAATGAAGGAACAGTGAATCTTAATTTTTCCTTTATATGTATGGATAGAACTCAGAAACAAGTTGAGTTAGAGTTATTGATGCCAACAGAATTAGAGTTGAAAAAATCAAGTTATATCCCACAATGGTGGGATCATGATTGTGAAAAAAGATGCTCCCCATCCTGTTTTGATCATATGAGAGCTTAAAATAATTTTTTACAGAAATCATATAAAAAATTATGAAATTCCAAATTTGTTTGATGTTTGTGATGTCTGATACTTTACCCACTGTCACATAAAATAAGTTTTTGAAATCAACCTCCTGATTTTTAGGGGTTTGATGCTACTGCCATCAACCACTACCTGCAGTGAGGAGGCAGCTGTCCTTATGAGATTTAAGTAAGACATATAACAGTCTTCCCAAAAGCCTTCTTTTTGTATGCATTAGTTTCAGTGGGTGATAATTACTGTAAAATTACTGCTATTTTTAGTGCTGATTTTCAGAATAATTTGATTGAATATATTCTCTTTATTTGTCCATAGACAACTTCTTCTTGTAAATTTATAGACAATATGTCTTCAGACATTTGGGTGAAAAATAACAGCTATAAATTACTCAAATACCAAATTTATTGAAAATTATAGTTGGCAAGCCAATCAAATATACATTACTAATTGCAGAATGAGAGATAGTTTATTCCTTTTTCCTGATGTAGCTGTCAGATAAGAATTCTTTGCATTACTATTGAATCTGACGTAAATAGACCAGTTCATTTCAAAGCTCAAGAAAGTTTAATATATTAAAAATTCAGGAATACTTTCAATTCAATTAGTTCCAAACACGTTTCTACCTTAGAATCTCACGTTAATTACAAATATCCACAAACTTTTTAGTAAATAGAACATGTAATTATAATTTCACAAATTTCGAAGCTAAGTTTCCGATTAGATTTCGTATGTCCCATGCTAGCACATTATTAAATATATAATTATAAGATGGCTGCGCACTTCTAAACAATACAACGCGAAATGGTTGCTGTAGTTATGGATGAAAAGCAACAAAATACACGTTGGAAATTTAGGGATGTAGAATTATATATAGAAAATGTTATTTTACCTCAAACGAAACTTGTAAAAACTCCATCAGTTGAAGATGGTATTAGTGAAGAAATTGAAGCCTCGCTTCGTTATGTTGGCTGTGAACTTATTCAGACTGCCGGAATTTTATTAAAACTACCTCAGGTATTCAAAGTAGTTGTGAGTACAATTTTAAGTATTTGTTTAGGTTGCAATGGCATGTGCCCAGGTCTTATTTCAAAGATTTTTCTATTTTAAATCCTTCGTATACAATCCCATGGAAGTACGTTTTAAATCTCAAGTTTTGTTATTAACAATTTTAGATTGTAGCAATGGCTTGTCTTACACTGGCTTCTAAGATTGAAGAATCTGTCCGCAGAAACAGAGATATTATAAATTGCTTTCACTATCTTCGACAAAAGAGAGAGGGAAAGTCGTAACGTTTTAAGTTTTCATGTGATTACATTTTTATTTAGGACTCCTGAGCCATTAGCACTAGACGCCAATTATTCCTATATCAAAGCTCAAGTTATTAAAGCTGAACGCAAACTTTTAAAAGAACTTGGATTCGTAGTTCATGTTAAGCATCCACATAAAGTAAGTTTAAATTTAGATTTAGTGCATTTAATCTATGCTGTCTTATTTGCATAAATTGAAGAAATTAGCAATACGATGATTGTCTAAGAAATTTGTAAATGACGCTTCAAAGAGGAATTATATCGATGGAAACAATAAGATCCTTCAAAGAAATTTTACTAAATCTTTCCTAATTGACTTGATTGAATTCTCTTTGTCATAGTGTTCCATGAAGTTATTGTCGACAAACTAAGTCATTTGATTAATTGCAAATTTCAGAACGGCTATCAGGGGATTTTCGAAGCAATATTTTAAATAATTCCTCGATGGGAAATATGGAATGCTAGTTTGGCCTTATTTATGAGAATAAATTTTTAAATTTCATATAACTTCGATTGTTAAAAGTGCATGTTTATTATTTATGCGAATAATTTTATTCGGTTTGGTACGGTATTTGTCTTCTATAGCAATTGCACTATTGCAATTTCAAAATTATTTTCCGATTATTGTTAAAAGAATTTTAGGATCTTGGTTTAGCAAATTATGATAGTTTGCTTTGATATTCAAACCTTGCAAGTTTAATAATTTTACTTTTTTGGTAAGTGACCATTGTATTTGGTTAATAATAATACTGAAATATCAGTTTTCTAATGACATTGTTGCAGTCAATATAAAGATTTTAATTGGTTACTTTATTCCATTTGTAATTTGCTCTTTTTAGTTAATCACTGTATTCCTCCAGGCAATTGACTGCCAGAGGCATACTAAGCTGATTCAAACCGCATGGTAAGTGTCACCTTTTTCTTTATACATATTGGCATTCTTAAATTAGTGACAATAAAAATTATATATAAGTTCTTTTTAGGATATTTTACTATTTATTCCTTTGTTGAAATTTGATTAAATGCTAAGGTAAAAACTAGGCTAGCATGTTAATCTATGAACTGACACAACTCAAGTTAGACATTTTACAATATTCATGGGAATAATTCAAATGTAAATCATTGCTTCGTGAATGTGGGATCTGGGGTAATATAAAATTGAATTTTGTGATGACATATTGCCATTTCAACTAAAATAAATTAATGGAATGTCAAATATTCCAATAATTTCTCAGCCTTTCATTATCAACAATGTCTTGAAAGTCCAATTTTTCATTAGTTTAATATCATATCGAGGATGGAAATTTCAATATCTAGTCGGTAGTTTTGATATTTTGAGCTCGAACTGTATATAATATGTTGTTTTAATAGTGTCAACTGCTGGCCATGGTAAGTGTGTAAACAACATGCACCCAACTCTCTCATGGGCTTCGACAATAGAGCGCGTTATTTGGATTTCCGCGTCGTTGCATGTCGCCCTAGTAAGATGTTGTGGTGTTAATGGTAACTAAGTATCTCAAAGAAGGTATTGATTTATTTATTGATATATTATTAATTGGTTTGTTTATTACAGTAAATGCAAAACTATGATTATTTTGGCATGTATGAATCGTTTTATTTGTAGTATTTTATCGAAAGATGTATTCTTTCAAATGTAAACTTCGAATATAACAAAAGATGTATTTTTATAACATGTATGAAAGATTGCTTAATAGAAAACAAAATTTTTGTTTATTTTATATTATTTTGTTAATTCAAAGTAAATTGAATTTCTTTCATGACTATAAATAAACAGAGCAATTACAATGCTTGTTTCTTATAGGTTCATTTTTAGATGACTTGGTTACAATTTAGTTCATCTTTATAGTTTCTTATTTCAATTTTCGATTCTGAATTGAGTGTAAAATAGTTTAAAAGTGAATGCATCAAATACAGTGATCATTTTTACTAATGTTATTCATTTATGCGAAGCGTAATTACCATTTTATGTATAATCCTTTTAAAACAAATGTTTAACTACAGTATTAATGAATTCTCCAGTTTATTTTAAATATAATTTGCAGCATGATTCCAAAAATTGCAAGTAATTTGTTAGCACATTTTACTTATGGAAAAAATTTTTGTAAGTAATGTTTCAATTCTACTTTTTGATTCTAAAGGAACGTTATGCTTTCAAAGATCAGGTGAGGATGAAGTAGTAGATTCAAATCATTGTCAGACATTTAAATAAATTTTTCCTTGCAAATGGTTTGGCAAATTTTAAATTGAAAATGAGTCGTTGCCATTACCTGTCATTGGTAAAATGATCAATTGAATCAACATTTCTTGATCAATAATCACTGATTTTCTATAGTATAAAGTTGTAATTTTTAATACTCATTGAATATTGAAGATATGAACGTTGTATTTTCTGGTGAAAGTATCAGATAAGTATTTGAAAATAAGTTTTTTGCAATTGTTACAATACTATTTTGTTTTCATATATTACCATTTTGTATACCTTGATTTTTGCAGATAAACATTGGTTAAATGACATATAATTAGTTCAATTTAAATATATTTAAATATATAATTTTTAAATATATGCTCAGATGATCATTAATGTGCTTTCATTTGGAAATCAGTTATTGTAAAAATAGTATTCACTTGGTGAAACTGCAATGCCTAAAAATATTTGTTAAGTGACAGGCTTAAGCGGCATTACTTAAATTTCTATTAAAAGGACATCACAGCAAATTTTGCTGTATTTTATGCTGCTTTGAATGCCAATATTTGTTTGTGGGCAACATGTGGCATTAAGAAGGAAACTGAGTAATTTACCACTTTGGGTTACACAAAAATATTTTTGTACTTTAGAAATATTGAAATCTTATTTGATATGCCATATATATAAAATAGTGCAAAGAGATAATTACATACACTTATTTAAAAAAACTACACCCTGATAATTAGTTCAATAAGAATGGCAAGCGGTAGTGATTAGAATATATTGCAATTCAATTGGACACATCTCTGAATAAAATTATTGCGTGCACATTTAGACATGTTATTTTGTTATAGCTCACGCTGTGAATAATTCGGGTTTTAAAACAGAAAAATTGTTTAACAAAGTGGTATATGATTGATTGTATCTAGTCGTCAGACTATTTCAAGTAGATTTGCTTTTATATCTAGTATTCAAACTATGTAGTATATTTGCTGTGAAACAATGTTTTTAATACGAAATTTTCTGTTAGTACGTTAATATTTAAAACGAAATTTAATTGAAAATTCTCTGGTTTACTATATGGTTGTGTAGCTTTTCTTACGAGCATACGGCTAGGGTTAATTGTTGTACTTTGCGGCGTAGTCATAATTGTTTTGCTAAAGCAGCTTTTGTCATATAAAATTGATTAAGGCGTATTTCCACTATCGACTTTTATCAGTCAATTTTAGTCAAAAATGCTAATTATTTTTGTTAACATTGGATATGTTATCTGATTTTTATCCGACAATCCGGAGTTGGAATAGCGTTGCAACTATCGATTTTTTATCAGATAATAATTTATCAACTGATAAAAAATCCATAGTGGGAACGAGCGTTCAGACTACCTACTTTTATCTGCTGATAAAAAGCAGATAGTGTGCACACCTCACACATGATAAAAGTCGATAGTGGGAACACACCTTTAGGATGTTCATGTAGGAATGTACAAACACGTATGGATAAGACTTGGGTAACCAATTTTATTAGTAAATGTTTCTAACATAGTCTACAAAATGTCATGTGGTTTTTCTTTTTCAGATAATTACTAGAAACAGACTAAATTTTGAATATTTTGGATGTGGTCGTAGATGATTCACGTTGTGCACAACGCCGATGTTGAGAAAGTTGATACTCTTATTGCTTGCATTATTATGTAATCGTCAGAGTGGCATCCTGAAGCATACTGTTCTTCACTAAAAACTGAAAAACAAATATACTTTGTTTAAATTTTTAACATGAACGTATTTAATCTTTCGATTTATGCCTGTTACCTTTTTATATAGAAGCGATGTATTATCTGTCAATTTCGTTCTTTTACCCAAAAATTTTTGATTTTAAAACTTTGCGAAACGTTTTCATTCACATTACTTTAAGAATTCTGTTTTTGCGAAGAGAATCTTTAATCCGTACTTGAACTTCTGTAGTTTTACAGCTATTACATCGGCGTTTGAAATTTTTTAATAGAAATGGGATTTCTCAACTTATTGATTTAGTAGTGTTTGATTTTTAACCTTCGTTTTCATTACTTTTTTAAATGTTTACAATAGCACATCTGTAGAATATTTACTGTGGCGTTCCGGTGAATTTATGCGATTACAAATCTTCATTCATGATCGTTTTCAAATCTACCTCTTTTTTGATAATATATAGCTATATTCTCGAATTCTGGAACCTTGGCTGTAAGCAGTGGCGTACGCAGAGGGTGGTGGGACTTGATGGAAAATCCCCCTTCAGGTTTCAAAATTGAAAAATTTAACATCTAGCATTGTGAAATGCATTCTTCAGGGTCTATTTTCTCAATATTTTCAAAATTGGCTAATGATGATGATGCCCCACCCGTCACAAAATCCTGCGTTCGCTCCTGCCTGGAAGAAATTCACGCATAAAAGATTAGTAGGTTGAATCAGGTATAAAAATAAAATAATCTTGGCACATCTTATAGGATTAGCACACTTTCTTAGATGAAGTTAATGTTGATTTCTTTTGCTTATATATATATACTAACATTTACATGATAATGATTATTATAGTCAGTTTTCCTTCTTTATAAAAATATTTTTTGTTTGAGTGCACTGGATATTGATAGTTAAAAAATCGGTGATATAAATATTCTTGCATTTTAAATTGTTTTAAAAATAATACATACATAATGTTGAGTGGAAAGCTTATTGGTATCCGGTTATGATACTACCCGCAGTCGAACATCAATATCTAGATATTTTTTTGACTCTGCCTTTTGAGTAAGGCTTCGTTCCTCCAATTACATGTTTGTCTGAGATAAAACAGGATCTCCATTTTTGGAAATTTCGCTTTTAGATATAATCCTTACCTTGAAATATTTTTTAGATTGATGAAGAAAGAGGCGTTCAGTAACCAACTCATGAACAAATCATTATTTGAATATTTACTCTATTTCCATACAGCGTAATTTTTCGTGTTTTGAAAAGTGTACGGTAGACATGTGCAGGACAAGTTTATTTTTACTAATCTTATCCTTATTAGAGGGAGGAACTGTTTGTCTGTGGATGTCAGGTGGTTCAACCCCTCCCATTAAGAGATTTTCTTGGGATTTTTCCAAGCAATTTTGTAAGTTACCAAAGCAATCCTATAAAATAATGACATCGGATTGGGAATAATTTTCAATTATAGAATATAATTTTTATAAAAACACAGTAGTAAGCAGCATTTTTCTATTATCGATCATAGCTTGTACTAGAATCATCAAAACATCAAGGACAATATTTAGTGATTTATCATAAAGTTGTAAGTACCATCAACTTATACTTATACTTTGAAAGCAATCTGAAATTAAGTCTTTCAATTTGTAATTGCAATATAGATAATATAACATTTGAGAAATTGAAATAATTTTTCCAACCAAAAATAGGCTAATCTTCTAGTTTGGACAATCTGGTCCTCAAGTTATTATCCTTCAAAAAATCGATGTTTTATGTATTTTTGGTTTATGCATTGAAACTGAAACTTTGAAAAGTATTCCTACAAAATTTCAATCAATTTCACTCGTTTCCTCGCAACAAAATTCAATTGTTTGATGCTAATTGTTTAACCGTACTTTGTACAATCGAAATTGCCAGTTCCCCTAAGGCGTGCCCAGAGCACGCTAGTTTTGCGTTGTAATTCAACTTCAATAATTGCTGTCTTTTTACGTCTTTTGGTTCTTTTTGCCAAAAATATCAGCTGGGGTGTTCACATTATTTAATTTAATCACATGATAAAATGGATTGTTAGAGTACATCTTTAAGCACGATTCTCGGTTTCGCAATAGTTTCCACACCTCATTTGTTGCATTGTTTTTCTAACTTAAAGGAACTAGTTCCCATTATTTTAATCTGCTTCTTTGCTTTTGAGCAAGATTCTTTAACAGATAAAAACAATTTTCATAATAAGGATATCGATTTTGCATATGACCTTAATGCATTTCCTAATTGATTTTAATAAATGTTTCATAATAAATTTTCATAATTCTGATTTTTAGTATTGCATATGCGTGCATATATAAACTTCTGTCAAAGTTAAAGTTACAGATAAATTTGTAAACCATTTTTTATTTGAGATGTAGTATGCGTGTTTTACTATGAATCAAGTTTTACTCATTTTCTCATTTTGTGCTAACCCTGAGAAACTTATAGCATTTGTTGGATATTCTTTAAACTTTTCATATATTGTAAGAAAAATTTCTGAAAATTTCCTATAAGTATATCGTAGTGACTTCGTAAACACAATTTACAGATTTTTTTGAGCGGAACATTTTTGCGCATCGATATACAAACTTGTGCATAATAGTTCGAACTGTTTTCCACATTAACGTTGTTCTCTTCGTTGGTTGTTTAATTTCAGAATGTACCATTTAGGTCTAAGCTTAACATTTCTGACAATTGCTGAGCACTTACATCATTGTTCATCGCAAAAGGCGTAGTAAAACTATTTCCTTCGAAATACGAAAAAAAAATTTCATAAATTCTGGAAAAAATTCCACAGAAAAAAAATGCGAATTTCTTCAATTATCAAAGCAAACAGTATCTTCCATTATTTGACATTATAAAAAACCGTTCAAATTGGGCCATTAGCAAAACCAAGCGCCCTTCTAAACCAATGGGCCGCTCACAAGCAAATTTAGCCCGTCTTTCTAGTTTTCCAGCGTTTGACGTTGAAACAGTAGAAGTAGATTGGATAGATGGAGATTTTGGGCATGAATCCACAATTCACGTGGCATAAATTTTGCAATTTGATGTTTTTTATAGTTACAAGTCACTCATTCGTTTACTCGAACAAAAGGGTTAATGTCGTTTATATTTCGTTTTCAGATTTTAAATTATTTCGAGCTGTTTACAAATTATTAAATTTTTATGATTTCTTGATAAAAATGGTAAACTTATGAACTACCAAAATTCTCAGAAGCGCCACAGTATATAAGAGATTCTCCTTTCATTTTCGTGTTGAAATTGCGTGTAGTCTTTACACACATCACATAGGTTAGGGTGGCGTATCTACATTAAAACAACTTGTTAAAGCTAATTGTTAATCCCGTGGGATGTCGAAGTCATTGTCTGAACATTTGGTATGGACAACATTGAAAAATGTTCTTCTTTTTTAGTACGTCAGACATAAATATTCCATTCCAAGTGTTCAATGTTACGTTCGATCAAGTTCACCAATAGATGGGTACATGTACCATTATTTCTAAATGTCATAATTGAAAATCTGGTGGACCTTTGTGCTTCTGAGGGAACATATTGCTTTTAGTTTAACCTCGACACCGCACATTTAATTGCATTAATGTATTTGATCGAATGCGTTCGTGTGTTTTATTTTATATTAGACTGCGGAAAAAAATTGGAAGTAAATTCTTTTTCAATTTTCAATGTCTACCGTGGATTTGAGCTGTAAATCATATTTTAGATCGATACTTGCTATAAAATTGGACTCAATGTTAATCTACCGTTGAGTTTAACATTTTTATTTTTGTCGTATTCTTTATTCATTTATCACTTTTGCCATTTATTTGCTTAATTCAATAGAATAACTATTTGTATTCTTGATTTTAGTTTCTTGCATTCCGGTTACATATGTTACATTCTGCACACAAACGTTACAATTTCTAGTAGAGTGTATGATCACCAGAGGGCACTGGGATAGTTTGTGTTTAATAATTCTAAAATACATGTATATTTTCAATTTTATGGTACTAGTCAAGAAAGGGTTAATAATCTCTTCTGTAGATCACAGTGGCTGTAGGACGTTCAATAATTGTAAATTTTATCATTGATCCGCATGTAGAAGTAAAACCTTTCCCTTATTAGAATTATATACATGGATTAAATGTTCGCCTCTAAATCATATTACAGTTTCAAGTACAATTGACCGTGCAAAACGCAATTTTATTGTATTTATTAGTATACAGTTTTCTCTTAGTTATTTGATATTTTAAGTTGATCAGGAATGCCAATTACTTTTGGTATAGCCTTTGTCAATTTCATCATGGTTTTGCATTAGTTAAGAATGCCAATATGATTCATAGGAAACTTTTCTATATTTCATTTTCAACATTTAGGAATTACATGAATGACGGTCTTCGTACGAATATTTTCGTTAGATATGTGCCAGATACGATTGCTTGCGCTTGCATTTATCTTGCTGCACGACAACACAGAGTAAGTGGTTTTCCACACTGTTGCATAATATAGTATATTAGACATTGGTGGTGATTTCGTATCCAATTAGGATAATCGCCGACATTTCTTTGTTTTACAGAGGGAATTTTGTAAAAAAAAATTGTTTAGTAATAGGAAAATGAGGATTAAATTTTTTAGTGATTGGGTTTAGCTTTTATAAGAAATTCGTCATAATCAAAATAACATTATTTGATATATGTTAGTTTACTTCATGTTGTAAAATTATTCACTAAATATCAAGCGGCTCAATTTACTCAATCTCGTTAATTTCTATTTCAGGTCTATTAACAGCAGATGTAAATATAGTACGTTCCTAAATAATTTTTGTGGCTAGATCCTTTCCAGACCAAATTCCATACTTTGTTTCAGTTTTAACTCTATTAATGCAAAACGATGTATACTACTATCCAGCTAGTTAAAACGTTACGGGCCTCACAGTAAGCGGGTGACTAATTGAAAAGTAATAAGCAGGTTGTATTTTAGATTGTTTTACCTTCCGAGCCTCCTTGGTATGAAATTTTTGGTGCCAAAGAATGTGATTTAAAAGAAATCGCCTTAACCATATTGAGAGTTTATACATTTCGTCAAGTTTCAATAGATGAAATGGATGCGGTAGTTTCTTCACTGCGTGAAAAAATTGCTGAAGCTAAAGCAAAATCCAAGATCATTCATTCAGAGACCAATGGAAATTTTTCCCCGAATAATTCCAAACCAGGTACTTTTTCCCTTTATTTCTTATTTTTCGAGAAACTTTTGACTATTGCTTAATCAGATGCACACTGTCCTGTACGGTGGGCTTTTTAAACGAGCTGGTCTCTGCCCGGTGGTGTTGAAATTCACAACAAGTTTTTGCACAATTTCAATCTCACAATTCATACGTCAGTCTAAATAAAATGTTTTCAACAAAAATATGTTGTGAAAATATGATTTGGTACGAAATTACATGGTTAGGTAACAATGTATACAAATGTACAGTCAATTTCAATGAACATATTAACAATAGAAAAAAATTTCTTTGTCATCAGAAACAATTAAGACTAGCAGTGTGACCAGCCATATAACTATTTTTAGCACTTTCATACAATGAGCATGTCTGAAGTGGTTATATACATGTTATAAAAATATTCTGCATTCAATGATGTATATTATTTATAACAATTTAATAAATGACATTTTACAAATTTTATGACGGCTTTAGACCATTTTTCTAACAAGCAAAAATCTTCATTACTGAAATAGATGACGATATCCTGTTTCGTCTTGCAACAACAGTAAGGCCAGTACCACTGAAATCGCGTTGTTCAGTCTGTGTACAAGTAGTCTGTATTGCATTTATTATATGATATTTGAAATGCCACAAATTACTAAGAGATTTGTAAAAATTATTATACATTGTATTTTATTATAACATGTCGGTTTGGCTGTTGCACGGTAGAAAATAGTTCTGCAAGGTAATTTTCTAAAATTCAGGCTGGGCCTGTTGGCAACTGTTTAATAGCCACTTGAATATTTATTGTGAGAGATCGCCTCCAAAATATGCTCAAATTTCTTATTGCAATTTTCTAAAATGGTATACTTACAATTTTGTAATTATAGGAACTCCTCAAAAAGATCGTGAAACTCAGGAAAATCGCCGTTATAAAGAGTAAGTTACAATTGTTAATGCAATATTTCTTCTCAGTTTGTCCAGTTTAAAATTATCATAAAATTATTAATTTAAATTCACCTAAATTTATTTTTAGCTTCCAGGAATATTTGTTTTTAATTAATCTTGCTTTGAAAACAATTGCTTATTCAAAATTATTTTGACAGTTGTGCAAATATAACTACCTGAAGTAATTGCTTCTGGTTTAACAAACAATTTTTTATTTATATCGCATCGGTTTTTTCAAAATTTTAAATTTCAATGTGATTATTCACTAAACATTGTGATATCAGGAGCAATGGTTGATCTAACTTGTAGATAAATGAATTTTTTGTTGACGGAGGTCGACTTTTGCTTGTTAAAGTTTGCATAGATAATCTCACTGCTCATTGCTATACTTTTATACCGCTGCATTGTTATTGAATTATACGCTGTGATTCATAAGTCACTTAGCTATTTATTTTTGAAATTCTAAAGTGAAAAATTCATTTATGGGAGCTTACAATTACAGCAAATATTCACAAATTCCACCTTCGTTCTGGATGAATAGTTCCGTTCCTTTTGGCAAGGAATTTACGACTATTTGTAGCATATTTGATTGATTAATTTCAACAAACTCGGCAGCGATTTTTGATTTGATGTTTCGCGGAGTTTATTGGCCCATCTCAACCCCCCCCCCCTTTGAGTATATTCTTCGTTGTTTTAATTGAGGGATTAAAAATTCTTGAAGCATTGACAGGTAGTTTTCTTTATTGACATTGGTATGAAAAAAATAAGGGCCAATGAGATGTTTGCTGGTCAAAGCAGCTCATAGTTACCTTAGGAGATTGAAATGGTCTTGGCATTGGCAGATGGGGTTTTCATAACCCCAAACACGACATTTATGTTTGTTCATTGTTCCTTGGATGAAGAAAGTTGCCTCGTCGCTAAACACAGTGTTGGAGAGATAAGAAGAGTTCGACGATATTTGAAGTGTTTCTTCACACATTGCCAGTCTTGCTGCTTTGTCTACCTGTTATTGCTTGCACTGGTTGGACATGAAAATTCTTAAGCCCAACAGCTTGAAGAGTTCTTTAAACGCAGGTAAATGATGTCCATAACAATTGAGCAGCCTGACTAAATGATGTTGTTTTGTCTCAAACAAAGTTCGGACTTCTTCTTTTGCATTATTACGCTTCGGAGCACCTGGCTTTGGAGCACCTTGTACGCTTCCAGTAATTAGAGAGTAAGATGACAATTATCAAAAGTTCATAGTATGTTTGTGCTGCATATGCTAATGATTTTAAATAGCTAGGTGACTTATGAATACCCTGTATAGCCGTAATCTGTTTGAAATCGGATAGCATCAAATAAATTTTCGCTATATGAAACAGCAAGACAATCAATAAATTGCTTTATTCAAGAAATTAGAAGTCAGTCACAATCAAGAGCCTAAAACGAATGGAAACAGGTTGTCAATGTAGTTAGTCACAGTAATCTCCCGTTTAAGTCCGCATCCCAGTTAAGTCCGCAAAAAAATCTCAAAAAATCGGGATTCAAGTTTATCAAAAAGAATTTTTTTTCACTTTTTGTACAATACAACTTGTCAAAATCTGCACGAGTACTATGCACTCTGCTATATAATGTCACAAGAAACTAAAAGCACAACAAACGCATTGACAACAGTAAAGGTATTTAATGTCATTTCTAATGTTCACTGATGTTTAAACATATCATGCATCGTCAACTGCTGCATATTTTGCACATTTTTGTGCTTTGCTTCCAGTGCTACACGACGTAGAGTTTTTTGAAAACTTTCAAATGTCCTTCTCAAATTGTCGTAACTATCTCCTGCTATGGCTTGCACATCTTGGCACAACAACTGGTCCTCAATTTCGAGCGTCTTTTTATAAAGGTGTTCAAAGCCACCAAAAATTACGTCGGTCTCCATTGATGTGCAGTCATCATTTTCGCCAGTGTCATTGCTTGATTCTTCGGAAGCGTCATCTTTTTCCGTTTGCATTGTAACCAGCACCTCATTAACATCTTCCAAGATCACCTGTGTATACTCTTCGTTATTTTCGTCATCAACGTGGTCAAAATCTTCTAGTTCTTTTTGGTCAATTGCAATATTCAAAGACTTCAAACTGTGCAAAAGGTCAGCCATCAAGTCGACATCTTCAACAACGCCACATTCCAAAGGTAATAATTCAGCCTTTTTGAAAGAGTTTTTTATGGCTGATTCCGATATCGAATCCCATGCACGGTTGACATAGTTTGCTGCATCCAGCAGATGAGCAGGTTTGCCATAGTCAACACCTGCTGCCCCTCTGGGTAACCTTTTTGCTTGTTCTTGCTTGCGTTCCTTCAAAGTGTTGTCTAGCTCATAAAAGCTAAGAACATCCTTAAGATACAGGTACCTGTACCTTTTCTTTAATGCTGCAATGATACCCATATCACATGGTTGTTTCCAGCTAGTGCAGTTGGGAGGGAAAAATGCCACCTTAACGTTGTTTCTTTCAAAAGCAGAAAAATGACCAGGAGCATTGTCCATTAACAATAGAACCCGGCGACCTGTTCTCTTCTTCACTTCAGGATAAAACACCTCATTAAACCATTTCCAACATGTGTCGACATCCATCCATGCTTTGCCCTGACTCAGATACTTTAAAGGCCATTTTCGATTCTTGATACAAGCCGGAAATTTTGGTTTCCCAATCAATGCACAAGGAACTTTATGAGTTCCTGTGGCATTTGCACAAACAACCAGTGACAATCGTTCTTTAGCTTTCTTTTTACCTCGAGTAGTGCTGACATCTTCAGATGGCATGAGCAAGGTGTATCTAGGCAGGAGCCGAAAAAACAAGCCAGTTTCATCCATATTATAGACATTCTCGGGATCATACTGGGCGATAGTAGCATACAAATCATTTAAGGCAGCTAGTAGCTCAGGGTTTTCTTTATCAACTTCTGCTCCTTCACCGTGAAGAAGAACTTTTTGTAATCCCTTTCGAGCTCTGAATCGGCTAAGCCACTGCCACGAAGCCTTAAAGTCATTCTCTGATATCGAGAGCTGTTCAGCGATTTGCTTTGCTTTTAAAATCGCCAATGAAGGTGGAACCGGAAGACTTGCGCGGCGCATGCTATCAACCCAAAGATACAGCATATCTTCTAATTCAGAAAATCGACCCACAGATGCTCGAAATTGTTTTCTTTTACTTTCTTCTGACATCAGAGCAGATCGTTTTCGAATAGCTTCTCTATTTTCCCAAACCTTTCGAATAGCTTTTTCATCTACGTCGTACTTTCGTGCAAGACTTCGCTTACTAGGGTGGCCTGGGTCACTCAATGCAGTAATAATTTCCAGTCTCTGAGATTCACTTAAACGCTTGCCTTTTCCTGACATTTCGTGTAGTTAAAATTTCAGTATTAAGCTTAATTTACTACTGTGCTGTAGCACCTTCACTTCACGCGTTATAATCAAATGGAGCAACGCTGATTTTAATTTATTACAAATTTATTGCCTGTCCGCTTTTGTGCTCACGTGATCTCGCACTTGGTCTTTGATCTTTTCCTCCCGCTTGGTCTTTGATCTTTTCCTTGCCTTTTTGGTATGCGTCTTGTATACTGGAATGCCAGATTGTCAACCCCTATGACTGCACAAGAGAAGACCTTGATAAATACAGTACAATATCAAAGCAAAAGACCTGATCCGAAGCGTTATGGACCGACTCTGAAGACACGAGAAGAAGAATTACTGTACAGTTAATTAGTTAATTAATGTCAGGTTTGACAGAAATCTCAAAGACGTGTTAAAATGTCCATTAGCACAATGTGAATTATAATTTTCAAAGACGTGTAAAAACGCACTAATTATTATGACTTAAAAGAGTTTATTGTGCTGAGAAGTAGCCTATTTTCTTTGCGCTCTCTACTGAACTGTGTGTGTACCAGAAAAAAAACTAAAAACGTTAAGTCCGCACCTACCAGGTAAGTCCGCACAAGCCTATAAGATTCAATTTGCGGACTTAACTGGGAGATTACTGCATTTTATTATTGACATCAAATACACTGTTATAACTTAAATCAAAAATGAAAATTCCACATTTAGTTATTGATGTTTGTTTAGAGTTCATTATCCTTTCAAACGCAAGGATACGAAGCGACATAAAAAACGGAATCGGTCGTATTCCCGCTCTCGTTCACGTTCCCCTCGCAGACGTAGACGCTCCTCTTCAAGCATATCATATGAAAGCGAATCACCTTCCCCAATACACAGATCAAAAAGAAGGAAACATCGCGACAGAAATCGTCATCATCACTCTTCAAATAGACATTTCTCCAAAAAAAGCAAATCCAGTTCAAACCACAAACGCCATGGGAAACGCAGATGATATTCAATCATTTGCATAATTTTCAGACTAAATTAATTTTATTGTTCTACTGAGATAAGGAATTACATCGTTTTTAGTTTTCCATTGCGTTTATATATTTAATTACTTTAAAATTATATGTAGTATGAAATGTGTGCATTTTATCGTTTGCTGAGTTTACCTATGAATCAATATTTGAATTTAGTTTTCAAGTTAAAAGTTGATAAAAAATTTAATATTTTAGATTTTCCAAGAAGTTAAGGTTTCCAGTCTCCCATCATAATAATATCATTGTTTACATTTAATGCTTTTATGATTTCTGTTTCTAATTGTTTGCAAAAAATGTTTGTGGGCAGTAAGCAGAGAACTTATTGCATATGCCTTTTGGACTAGAAACCCGATCCGTAACAATCAGGCTTACTGGAACCGACCCGAATTTTTTTTAATTAAGAACCGAACCGCAAACTTTTATGAAATTGGACACGAACTCGACCCGATTACTTTCTGAAGCCATACTGCAATTGTTTAGAACACACTTTTCTTGAACTAGCTAAACAGTTTGAAATTGATCCAAAATTATGTATCCAGTGTAAACAAACAAATATAGTTGTATTGGCGAATATTGATTTTGAATTGTTCCCGAGACCCGAAATTGGAGGAAATGGGACCCTGAGAACTCTGGCAGTAAGAAATATTAATAAGTTGTTTTTGGAAGAAAGATTTCGTATTTCTATCCATCAGTATTTGATAGTAGGTTGTACACATTGGGATGTTCCGTTATTTGATCATGTAATAATTACTCGAATACTTTTCTTATTGGAGAAGTAGAATGCTATGAACAATAGAAGCAAAAGCTTTAGAAAAATCTAAGCAAGCAATAACTATGAATTTATTAACATCAGAGATCTCCATTTTTCTGTAGCACCTAATAGAGCATTGGTAGTTAAAAAATGTTTACAAAATCCAACGTGAGTGTTTGATACTAGGTTGTACCTATTGAGATACTCTGTTATTTGGTTATGTAATAATCGCTCAAATACGTTGCTTATTGGTGGAGTAACTGAAATTTTTAGCATGAGACTAATGGTTTTTCTTAAAAATAAGAGTGATATGAGCAATTCTTAAATAGTCCTGAAAGTAATCACTTTTTATGCATTCATTAAATATATAATTTAGGGGGCTTGCAATAATGCTTGTAATGATTTTAAGTGCCCACAACGGAATGATAAAAACTAAGGGCTATTTATTTGTGCCCATTGGCCCTAGAAACACTAGGGGCTTTTCAGCTAACTCATTTAAAACTTTTCGGAAGTTTACCTTTCAGAATCGGGGCAAATTCACAATAGAGATGTGGCTACTACTCCCTTTAAATATTTTCAGTTTCTGTCAATTGCGCTAATGCGAGGCAAGATCTCTAGTCTAATCATTGTATTGGAATTTAGTATGCTGTAAATCGTATTAAATAATTTCGTGAATTTGTAGAAAATTTTTCTTTATCATTTTAATGTTGATTTATACAAATATTAATTTTGTAAATGCATCGATTTTTTTATTATATTAATTTGAACATTAAAAAGAAATGTATACCACCAATTATATTGTTCTTTTATACTATATATGATACTGAAATAAGCATTATTTGAGTCATATTTTCAAAAGCTTCTTGGAGACTGAAACTTGAGTCATTTTGTACACTTTTAAAGCTATTGCACTCAAAATCAATTTTCCTGTATATAACTCACCAAATTCAACTACAATGTTGAATTTTTTTCATTTTTGCATTATATTTCAATATATTTGCCCAGAACGTAAAATTATGATTAAATCAAATTCAAACAAAACTACATATAGTAAACCGTGAATAACTGACATTTTAAGGAATTAATTGGCAAAAAGTATCACATAGATTACTTAAAATTCTTAAACTCAAAAAATTTTCTGCATATAAAATCGCAAGACATATAGCAAAAGAATGCGCTCATCTGTCAAAATAAAGATTCAAAATGAAAGCTAATTCATGATATGATTTGAGAAATAGTAAGAAATCTATCAAGCTATTGGTAACATCAAGAATCGAAATGGAAAAATCCTTACTGATAACTATAAATTGTCTAACTAATTAAGCAATTCATTTAGATAATAGCGCAATCGCTAAGCATGAAAGTAAATCGCTCAAATGTGTTAAACTTGAATATCGAGGCATACAATCAATTAAATTACAGAAATATCTGAAAAGAATCACTCCATCATTTTTGAGGATAAGCTTTATACTAAAGACCAATAAACTAAGACATATAATAGGACTAAAAACAGAGACCAAGATCGAAAATATTTCCAAAGTAATATATGAAATAACTTGCAACTGTGATGCACAATACATTGGAAAACGTCAAGAAATTTACAATTAAGAATTAAAGAACACAAAATTCATTCGACCATCTCTGATCATTTAAAGAACTGTAATATGAAATTTACATATAAAATTTTTTCCAAGGCAATTGATAATTTTCAACTAAGCATCATTGAATCAATTTATATAGAATTAAAGGAACCAAGCTTAAACAACAAAGATGAATATAAATACAAACTAAATTTACCGACAATATTATAAAAAAATATATAATTTGATGAATAATTTGT
>CABFPE010000282.1:231195-242059 GCA_900660155.1 Hofstenia miamia | reverse complement strand
TTGGTTAAGTTAACTAGTTATCAATTGCTTACTATTATAAGAAAATCCTAAGTAAGATAGTTTTTCAATAAGTATGTTGTGATTAATCGAATCAAAGGCTTTTGAGAGATCGAAACAAGCTATAGCTACAAATTTATTAGAATCGAGTGATGCTCTCCATTTTTCAGTAGCATGTAATAGTGCATCAGTTGTTGAAAATTTTGTGCGAAATCCAAATTGGGTGTTCGATAATAAATTATACTTATTAAAATGTTCAATTATTTGGTTATGTAATAATCTTTCGAATATTTTACTTATTGGAGAAGTAATTGAAATTGGTCGATAATTAGTAGCAATTGAAGGATCGTTTTTCTTAAAAATAGGAGTAATGTGAGCAAGTTTTAGATAATCTGGGAAGTGATTGCATTTTTATAGATTCATTAAAGATGAAATTTAAAGGACTTGCAATTATATCTGCAGTCATTTTAAGAGCCCAGGAGGGGATATTTGAGGGACCACTTGATTTGTTGGTCTTAAACTGAAGAATCGATTTAATAATTCATAGGTAGTTGAGAATCGGAAATAAAATTCAGGTGTAAAGATTTTTGTGTGAGAGGTTTTTGTATTTAATAAGGGGGCCGTTGTATTTTCCTAAATTGACAAAAGTCTTGTTTAATTCATGTGAAATTTCTAAATTGTCGGTTAGATTATTTCCATTTTGATCTTTAATGACATCAATTATGTTTGATTTAGATTGCTTATAATTTGTGATTTCTTTTATTAGTTTCTATTTTGACTTTTCATTTGGAAGACGCGTATACTCATTTTTGATAAATTCATTGAATGCCCTACGAGATGCAATATTCGAGGCATTTCTGGCCTTTTTATAGGCAGCAAAGTTCTTGTTAGTTCGAGAATTTATAAAATGTTTATATGCTTTGTTCTTTTCGCGAATCAAAATGTCAGATATCCAGGGTTTGTTAGAAAAAGTATTGTTTGTTTTGGATTTGGTTGTGGATTTAACCATTATTTTCCTTTCAGGGCAAAATCTGTTGAGGTAAAATTAAAAAATGTTTGAGAAATTTTTTAGCATTTCATTTATATTTGATGCAGAATATACAGGAAACCAATTTTCTGATGAGAGGGATGATTTAAAATTATTAAAATTTTCAATACACTTTTCACGAGTTTTAATCAATTTCATTATAATTTTTGGGGTTGAATGAGAAGACTTTTGAAATTTGACAGATGTAAAACAGTGATCAGAGAATGGGCATTGAGAAGAGGTGTACTGGAAGTGTGTATTGTTTTCAGCAAATGCAATGTAGTCAATTAGAGTCCTACTCGATGATGTGATTCTAGTAGGCAATGTTTTATTGGTCAATTCAAGATTAAATGTTTTCAAGAGCAGATCCATTTTACATTGATCATTAGCATTTAAATAATTAAGGTTCCAATCTCCGAAAAGTACTAAATCTTTATTTTCAGAACGCAAGTGATAATTCTTCTTCTAGTTGTTGAATAAAAACATTGGCGAATATCTTATGCGGACAGTATGATACATTTAATAATTGTTTTTGAAATCTAGAATTTTTAATTGGATTAGTAATTTCAACCCATAGACTGTCAAAATTTAATGTGTTAGGACTTTTAATATCGTTGCGTATGTTGGGATTGAATGACTTTGGAACTAAAAGTAATACACCTCCACCTTTTGATTTTCTTAACATATTGTTCAAAACTATCATTTCTAAATAGTGCAAAAGTTTCTTTAACAGACCATGTCGTCAATCTTTAGCCAAGTTTCAGAAATTGCGAGAATTAAATCATTTTTAGTATTTGAAACGAATTCCCTATATTCGAAATTTTTAATACTTAGATTCTGAAAATTTAAATGTACGTAATTCACAATATCTGAGCCGGTATTCAATTTTTTGATGTATGATTCAAAATTTAAAATCGGACCGGGATTAGTCTCAATACCATATACTGCTAATAATAGGAAAATTATGAGAGAAATAACAAATGAGTTTTTTAAATCGATTATGATAATACAAATGCGCCTGGTTAAGAAAGTTAAAGCTGTTTTTGAATAGCGAATAGTTGAGTTATATGTATTGAAGTAAAACTGTACTGGTAAGAGCGAGACATCCTCATTGGATTTGAATGTCGAAATAAGGAAAATATAAGTAAAGAGTAATAATTTTACTTTGAAAACAAATTTGAGTTTCAATTTGAATTTAGGGTTATAGTAATTTTTCCATAGCCTGGGCGTCNATAATACAAATGCGCCTGGTTAAGAAAGTTAAAGCTGTTTTTGAATAGCGAATAGTTGAGTTATATGTATTGAAGTAAAACTGTACTGGTAAGAGCGAGACATCCTCATTGGATTTGAATGTCGAAATAAGGAAAATATAAGTAAAGAGTAATAATTTTACTTTGAAAACAAATTTGAGTTTCAATTTGAATTTAGGGTTATAGTAATTTTTCCATAGCCTGGGCGTCTGTAAACAAAAATATAATAATTCACACGACATAGCTAATAAAAAAGTATCTTAGCTGTTGAAGTAGATCGCTTATGATGGTGGCGGTGACTTCAAAGTTAGAGCAATTTACGGTGAATGAATTAGTAAGGCGGTGCATTGTTATAAAGTGCAGCAGCGTATGATTTATTAATTAATTGTGAAGGATCATTGTAGTAGAAAACACTTTGATTCTTAATTATCTTTTTAATTTTTCGATTTTTGTGATTACCTGTAACTCCAACAAGTTTTACCAGATTCCTAAATACTCTCTTAGACTCTTTAGTGTATTTATTTTATTTTTATTATATCTCTTTGTTAAAAGATCTATGAAGGATTGATCAATTGGTTCAGAAATAATTGGTTTTCCATAAGGCTACATTTTGATCTACATAGTAAGCTTCCAAAATATATTCTCTGCATAATTTATCCATATCTATAAATGTAAGTCCAAACATGTTGTCATAAACTTTCAGAGGAAAAGACTTCTTTTTCTTTACTGGGTGTAGATTATCTCTATGCTTCAGTCCTTTTCCTTGGATATTTCCATCCATAGATTTATTAGTGTCAACCAATTGAGTATCTTCTTTTATAAATTTTACAAAATGTATGTATTTATCTAATTCTTCCCCATCTCTTACTAAGTCATCATAATGTGCATTATTTTCATTATTTTTATCAACAATTTCATTATATTCACCAATAATTTCAATATAATGTGCTTTTTCATCATCTGTTAACTTTGTTTTTTATTTATTTTTTCAACTTCATCAATTTTAACTTTTAGCTCATGATATTTATTTTCCAATATTTTATTTCCCTTAGTTAAACTTGTCTTTATATGACCATTATTCCTTATAGTTTCATTTATTTGATTAATAATTTCATCTTTTTTAGTATTGTTAGTTGTTTTAAGTACATTTGGTAAAATTAATCTATATTTATTTAGAACATCTATATCAAAATTGGTTTCAATTTGTGGAGCCTTTGCTCCTGTTTCTCCAAGAGAACTCTCATCTCCTAGAGAACTTTCATCTTCTAACTGTTTCAGATTATTAACATTTTATGGTTTCCAATCCTCTATTACATCTTGTATCTGCATTTGATTCTTTCTAATTTCAAATAATTCATTTGTTTGATAACTTAGATTTTGTTTAATAGCATTTGTTTGATCTTTTAATAGATATCCTTGATCTGAAATAGTTTTTGTAATAGTTTTTTTTGTTTCTTGTAAGTTGTACTCAACTTCATTTTTTTGGTTAATGTAGTCACACTTTTGTTTTAAAATTTTATTTTATTGCTTACTGACTTCATCTTCAAAATTTACTAGTTTTCTATATTCATTGTCATCCATTATTATATAATTAATTTAGAAACTATTTTTGACCCATTGCTCATGCAATACAGGACATGTTGTCCCTTAAGTTCTGTGTGTGTATATTACAAAGTTTCATTAAAGTTTTTATGTACAGTTTTCTTTTCCTTATTTACAAAAAGAAAGTCATAATTAGACAAACTTTCAAAAAGGTCTGGATTAAAAGAATTATCCTTAGCAATTGAATTTTTGTCATGATTATCAACAGGAGTGTATAAAACCATGTGCATACAATTAGTCCTTATTTTCTTTGGAACATTGTAATAAGATTGCGAAATATAGATTGCTGATATGTCATGACGATGACCATCAGTGAAATGATTTGCAATTTTATTCTATGTCTTTTCTGCTTTTCTGGGGCATTTACAAGGTCATCAACTATTTTTCTACTTGTTTAAAGGAAAAGGACTTTCCCACTGAAAAAATATTTTCAGCTCCAAGCTCTGGACAATGGATAAAAACAAAAAATGGAAGAAATATGCTAAAATCAATTTGTAGCAATTGTGGAAGTAAAAAGGCACAATTTTGTTGGAAAGGGAAGTAATGCTTCCCATGGCGGGGAATTAGATATTCATAAAGCAATTGGCTACCTTCCAAAACCAAAAGGAGGTTTCACACTTCTGAATTATAAATATACTGGATCATATAATCCTTTGCAAAAACAATTGGAAAACAATGTACAATCATATAATCAAATTGATGCTATTTCTAGAGAATATGATCTATGTTATAACAAAACTCAGCTCAAGGATCTCCAAGTAAAGCTAACTGTGACAAACAAATGTTGAATAATTTAACAAATGTTAAACCTAAGAATATCCATGAAAGATTCGATAAGTTACTAGTTTCAAATGTTATTCGTACAAAACATATGTTAGGTTTGAGAGTGAAGCAAAAAAAAACTCTAAAAGAGAAAAGGTTGTTTCCCCACAGGAACTTTAGCTAATGAACTTCACAAGATATTTTGGAAGAAGACAGGTGATTGTAAATCATATAGATGAAATTTGGTTTGTTGATTTAGTTGAGTTGCAAAAATTTATTAAATTGAACAAAGATTTTAAATATTTTTTATGATTGTAGAATCATTTTCAAAGTATGGGTGGATTATAACACTAAAAGATAAAACTGGACCTACTGTTAGAGATGCATTAAAGGGTGAATTACATTCATCCTCTAGAGTTCCAAAGTTCTTATGGATAGATAAAGGAAAGGAATTTTATAATAAGCATGTTCAAAAGTTTCTTGGTAAGTACAATGTTANGTATCATGATTTTACAATTAATGGATATATTCCAACAGTTAAAATAAATAANGAGTTCCAAAGTTCTTATGGATAGATAAAGGAAAGGAATTTTATAATAAGCATGTTCAAAAGTTTCTTGGTAAGTACAATGTTAAAATGTACTCAACAGAAAACATTAAAAACAATTCACTTAAAGATTTAATAGAACAATTAAAAATAAAATGTGGAAAGAATTCACAAAGCAGAATCATACACAATATTTGGATATACTTCATAAAATATTAAATGAATACAATAATACAAAACATAACTCAATAAAAATGACTCCAATTGAAGCTTCCAAAGAGAAAAATGAAGAGGAAGTTTACAACCATTTGTACAATGATAGTGTTAAACTCATTGTGCTTAAATTTAAATTTAAAGTAGGTGATAAAGTTAGAATAATTAAACTTAAAAGGAAAGTTTTTGAAAAAGGCTATACACCAAACTGGACTGAATAAATATTTATTATTGATAAATTAAAATTAACAGGCCCTATAACATACACATCAAAGGATTTAGCTGATGAAGGAATAAAGGGATCATTCTATGAAGAAGAATTGCAAAAACTGATCAATATATATTTAGAATTGAAAAAGTGTTAATAAAAACAAATGGAATGGAATGGAATTTAATAGTTGGGTAAAGATTAAAAATATATAGAAATATTATTTATGAATTTTTTTTTCTAGACAAAAAAATAAAGACACTATTCATGAAAAAATTTTTTCTAGACAATATATATAGTGAAGTGGCAACAAGAAAAAATATCACTTGTGAGACTTGTAATTTGACAATTGTTAAGAAAAATTATAATGCACATATTAAGACTAAGAAAGTATCATGATTTTACAATTAATGGATATATTCCAACAGTTAAAATAAATAAAAATTATGTTAATGCAATTGTTAATTTTAAGGGTACTAAGGTACCCACAGGTGATGCAATTAACTTTAAGGGTAGTGACACCTTAATTCCATTTATAGATATTAATACATTGTTTACAGAAACAATAAAAAATATTTAATATAATCAACCAACCATTAAAATATAATGTTTCATTTTATTTAAAATTTTCAAAAGGTATTGAAGATACACTTAAAGATGTAATAGTTCCTTATCAATTTATAATGAAAGTAATAAAAGCTAAGCATGAAGTAAATAATATTAATATTTCCTCTAAATTAAAGGAAATTATTGGTGATTTTGAAAAATTAGAAGGATAAAACTGGGCATTCATTAGAGTGCATACTATAAAAATTAAAATGTACAAAATTTCTTGAGGTGGAACATATGTAAAATTATCAATTAAATCTTCTTCAATCATAAATATTATTAATAATGATGGTCAATAATTCCAGCACAACACCCTAGTTCTAAGAATCAAAATAGAACATGCATTTATGAAAAATATCTAGATAAATACAATTTTAATGGAATAACATTTCCAATAACAGTAAATGGAATTGAAAAATTTATTAAACAAAATGGAATAAAAGTTAATGTTTATGAACTAAAATTTTGGGGAGAAAAGGCAACTTTGTATAATGTATTACTTATTTATTATTCTGATGAAAATGCAATTGATTTGAGGGTGTATGAAAATCACTTTATTCTAATAAAAAACTTGAAATGTGTTTTATACAAGGATTTATACAAGTATTTAAGTAAAGATAAACTATACTTTTGTAAGAAGTGTTTGTTAAAATGTAGAAGAAAGTCAACTTTTAAAAATCATATTAGATTATGTAAAAATGAAAATGCAACACAATTATATTTTCCAAAAGAAGACCAAGTTCAATTTAAAAATTATCATTATAAAATGGATGTTCTATTTAGAATTTATGCGGATTTTGAACGTTATAATGAAAAGGTCAATAGTAAATGTAATTTACCTTATGTTGATAAAACTACAATTTTATGTAATCAATTACCTATTGCTTTTAGAATAAACCTAAAATCAGATATACTGGAATTATGTAAATCTGAATACATTCATTATTTTGGAAAAGATTGTGTTCAAGTATTTGTTCAAAAAATTAAAGAATTAGAAAACAAGTTCTTCTTTATGTTTAAATATGACATTTCAATCAAAATTACTAAAGAATAAAAGGACATGAAGAATTTAAAAATTCAAAGAAATGTTATTTATGTGGATTTTTAAGAGGCCCAAAGGACTCCTTAGTAAGAGATCATTGTCATTTAACAAGTAAATACAAAGGTGCAGCTTGTAATAATTGTAATTTGATGGCACAAAAAAGGAGAATAGCTTTTGTGCATTTGTATTTTGATAATTATTCACAATATGATTCACATTTATTTTTCAATGAATTTTTTAAATGTAAACAAAAGTTGTTTATAAAATCCTTTTGTAAAACTGAAAACGAATATATTTCTGTACAATATGGTTGTATAAGGTTTTTGGATTCTTACAGATTCCTTGCATCATCATTAAATAATTTAGCAAATAATCTTGAGCAAAAACCCATTCTAGAGAAGTATTTTGGTGAATGTGAATTTATAAAATCTAAGCTATCCTATCCATATGAATTTTTTGATACTCCTGAATCTTATGAAAAACTTGCAGATAAAAAATTTGAATACTTTTCAACTCTAAATCAAAAGGCTCCAAATGAAAATGAAATAGAAAGAACTAATAAAGTAATTAAAAAATATGACATTAAATCTGGAAAGGCATTGACAATGTTGTATTTAAAAGTTAATGTCTTATTACTAGCAGATATTTTTGAAAATTTTATTAAACTTGGTAAAAAAAAATATGGTTTAAATCCACGTTATGCATAATCATTACTTGGATATACTTGGCAATGTAGATTAAAGTTCACGAATGTTCAATTAGATTATTTGAAGGATTGTGATCTTGTAGTTCCAATTGAACAAAGTATTCAGGGTGGAATTAGTTATGTAATGGGAAATAGATATTTTAAATCAACAGATCAAAATAAATTTTGTATATTGACACAAACAATCTACATGGTTTGGCAATGAAATAAAACCTTCCTTATAGTGATTTTAAGTTCTTAGAAGTAAATGGGGGGGCTAATTGAGAAAATAATTGGAACTTCATAACAGTTCTATTGGATATTTTATTGAGTGTGACTTATCATATCTGAATAAATTGAAAAATAAAACAAAAAACTTTCGTTTTGTCCAATTAAAAGAAAGGTAGACCCTTCTGAATGTAGTGAATATCAAAATCAAATTGCTCTTAAAAGTGTTTGTCCTACACCAAAGCTTATTTGTGATCAACATGATAAAAAATTCTATTTTTGTCATTATAGGTTATTAAAGTTTTATCTACAAATGGGCATGGAAATGGGTAAGGTGCATTTAGTAATTTCATTTAAACAGAAGAAAGTTTTGGAAGCATACATTGACCATAACACTAACATGCATTCAAAAGCAAGAAATAGTTTTGAAGAAGATTTTTACAAATTTTAAATAATGCTTTCTTTGGAAAAACTTGTGAAAACATCAGAGGAAGGATAAATGTCAAAATGTTCATTAAAACTACGGAAACATTAATCAAGGAGCAAAGTAAGCTAGAATTTAAAACACATTCTGATTTTGATGATTTTTTGTTATATCATTACCATCAAACTAAATTAAAGTTTGATAAACCAATATATCTTGGATTTATTGTTGTTAATGTATGAAACTTTTTATGATGTCTTACAACCATTTTTTGGTGAAAATAATATAACTTTAAATTATATGGTTACAGACAGTTTCATTCTAAATATAAAAACTAAAGATATAGTTAATGATTTGAAAGTGCTTAATGATGATTATGAATTATTTTATTTTAAGAATTACGAATTATTCAATGAAGCAATTAGACAATTTCTGGATATTTTAAAATTGAAACACCTGAAAGTATATATTCAGATCAATTCATTGCTTTGAAGAGCAAAATGTATTCATATAATGTTAATGATAAAAGTAAAAACATGTTGAAAGGAATAACAAAAGTTGAGAAAGAACAGTTAACTTTTGAAGATTATAAAAATTGCTTAGAAACAAATATAATTGGTGTTTCAAACAATTATAATTGAGAAATAAAAAACATAAAATTAGTTTAATTAATAAAGAAAAAACATCATTATCACCATTTGATGATAAAAGATATTACTTAGGTAATAATGAAAGTTTTCCATATGGCTTCCTTTAAATTTTTTAGGATTTCAATTCGAAGTTGTAAATAGTCCAGTTGTTCATTTAAATAATTTAATACTAAATGACAAAGATAACTTATTAGAATTAATGAATTTTGATCAAATGGATTAGGTATTCATAGACAGTATATTTTTAATTATTTTAAAATAATAAATTAAATTGGATTGACTGATGCAAATGTAAATCCTCCTAAGAAAATATTATTTTATTAACATTATTTTTGTTATGATAAAATTATTTGTTCAAAAAAATAGAACAGAACTTTTCAGACGCGTGAACAAAATGTGCTTTCCATTTAGTAATTTGATTTCTAACACCAATTTCAAATGCAGCAGCAAAAAAATAAGACCTCCACTGTGAACAAATTTTGATTTGTATTTATTTTAATCTTTTCTGTGATTGATAATTCGCATCAAATGTACTGAACTTAGGTTGAAATCCAAATTTATTATTTGATGAAATTTTTTTGACTTTAATAAACTTGTACATTTGTGCAGCTAGAAGTTTTTCAAATATTTTTGAGAAATGGTGTGTTCTGTTTAAAAAATAGATTAGAAGATTAGTTTTAATCAATTTAAAACATAATAAATATAATCAAAACAATTAAATGGTAAATTTATTTATATTATACAAAGACTAAAATTTATAACATAAATAAATATAATTTCACTAAAAAATTTACAGTATATATCTATACAAGCAACAACCACTTTAAAGGCAACGTTCAGAATATTAAAAAGTTAGAAATTAGGGCGTAAGCCATTTTAAAGTCGGCATTTTGTAAATATCAGAGTATTAGAAATTTAGAAATTACAGCGTACATTTGTTTAACGCTTGTGGAAATACAAAAGTTGCGCCACATGTGTTACACTGTCTAATACTTTCACATACATATGTATCACTGTATATCTGCGCTTACGAAATCATTGGAAAACGTCAACTGAAACTATTAGTCTAAGTATTCATTCAAACAATCAAATTTCTCTCAACACACTAAGATGTATATTAATTACATTGTTTCAAACTGGCTTTGAAAATATTTTAGGATGTCCACAAAAAGCAGATTTTATAAAAAAATGCAAAAAAATAGATTAAAAACATATAGGTACATAGTTAGAAAGGGGGTATAATTGTATAATTCAAAGTGTGGGTATATATGAATCCGGGTCTTTTTTTACTACTAATGTTTGGAAAAGGATTTAATTGCTGTGACAAATTGTCTAATTCCATAATGTGAAAAGTGAATACCGTCTATTGAAAAAATGCGACTGTTTAACACTTTGGGACCTAAGCAAATCTGTGTGAATAGCTTAAAAACGGAATATATTTTTCAAATAAGGTCATGTTTTTGTGATTGCTCACCTGGAATTGCTTTCGTTTTCTTAACATAGATGCATTTTTCGATGAATTAGAGTAAAAATAAATATTTACATCATATGGGTGCGTTTTTTTCTTAATTTTTAATAAGTCTTTAGACAATTATCTCATTTTCCATATTATATATATAT
>CABFPE010000282.1:211104-224759 GCA_900660155.1 Hofstenia miamia | reverse complement strand
ATATATATATATTACCAAATTATGGAAGAATCTTTCTTATCTTGAAATATAAAGGAAAATCTATTAGCAGGTGCATTTTATTTGACAATTTAAGCACACTGGTATACGTTGGCAATGACCCTGTAAATAATTAATGACCCATTAAGAAATTGCAGATTTACATTATCCACTCACGTCCTACTATTAAGCTAAGGATAATGAAATCAAAATTTAATGTGCCATCTGGCATATTTTTTTCTTATCTAATTGGATGCTGCAAATTTAAAAGTACGAATGTTATCATGCGAAAAACAATATCCTGAAGTATTATATTGATGAATACGAATATGAAAATCGAAACCATTAATGCAAGATATGATTCCTGAACTACGGTTATAAAATACAAGTATAGCAAATTTCAATTCATAATTACAAAGGAAATTTGCAAAGGAGGCAATCATTTGAGAGAATATTGGTTGATAAATTAAAATTTAACATAGTAAGCATCAATCGGCCAAAGTACTGGTCGATCAAGTTTGTTTATTTACTGGTGGATACTTGATCTACCAGTACTCTGGCCGATTAATACTTACTGTAGTAAATGTATATGCACATTAGAGTTCGATCGATGGTTCAAATACTCATGTAAAAATGTTTAAGATTGGACAAAAATTGATCGAGCTATGCCCGGCCAAAGTAGGTCAACTCGACAAAAAATTCAAATTTTTTACGTTTTTTGGATCTAGCAAATTTGATCTTGGGGTTTTGGCTTTTGGACCTTCTGATGAAATCTTCCTCTATTGTTGCGCTTTCGAATGAGCTATAAACTTCTAAAATCCATGGAGTAGAACATTAGTAACAAAATTTTCAATTTTGGCCGTCTACCTCGAGGCTAGCCAAATGCTATTAGCCAATCGGATTACAGATAAATTTTAGCCAATGGGATTAACGTTTTAAAGCGAGGGGAAGCAGACAGGTAGTAACAGTTGGGCTCACTATCAATTCCCTCCAGTCGAACAATGAAATATCTTGGGGGCAAATCAAAAAATTATAATCAGTAAAGAACATTCAATCACAACAAGTTGGATATGAATGAAGCGATGAGTGCTGATTGCTAAGGAATTTTCTCAATCAGTCCAGCATCCGAGTATGTCAAAGATCAGTTATTAGCTGTCAAAAAATATAGCCATGATGCATGAGCATCAGTTAAGAGGTGCTTCATAATGAAATGAGAGGCACCGTCATTATTTGAGAATATAAGTTCGTACAAGCAACTCTAAAATTTTACAAAACCGAACCGAATCCGAAATAGAAACAGTTAACCCGACCCGAAAACCTGAAGGCAAAAATTTAAAATTCGAAGCGAATGAATTTAATTAAGAAATAAGAGATGAAATGTTTTCAAAATTGACACAAACATATAATATCATCAACAATGTCTGCACTCAAACCCTGAGGTCTCTTCGTGAGAAACTTCGCTTGCTAAACCGTCTTTCATAAGCAGTTGAGGATGCTACCTGATTCGGTGGTTGAGGGTTACTGAACATAATGAAACTAATTGCGTTATGTAGTAATTAATATGACTAAAGATGCATGAAATATTCTGTGCCAGTATTCTCTATGCCTTATCAAATGATGTGTTCTTGATGCCCTATGCATATTGATACATAAAATTATAATAGAATAAATTCTCTGAAAATTTTCACAATTATGTAAAATTGTTATTAGCTGACAATTTACACAAGGTAATGTAATTGCAGGGAAATTGCCGGTTTTCGGATTCAGTAACGCAAGGTAAGTAAAAAGAATATTTGATAGTAAAATAGAAGTGAGGAAATCATCGGTGGTGTAGCGGTGTAGAAACATATTTTTCAATCGAAGGCAACTTACTCGTTGATACCACATTCACCAATTTTTACATAATTGAAAATTCTGAACTATTTTTGCTGCTAAAACACATCTGTTACTTACACTACAATGCTATACAAATTTAATAACTTAATACATAATCGAAAAAATATAATATTGTTAGCCATTTTAAATTGTATTTTTTTCAAAGTACCTTTATTTTTGAAGCTTCTTTTCTTAAACTCTCGGTGCCCACCATTTCCCCCTGGCAAACTAGATACAATTCTGACATTATAGAGACTTATCAGTACTAGAATATTGTATTGTAGAGATGTCAATATTCAGATATGCATAACTTGCAATCATTAGCGTAAATCCTTGGGAACAGGGTGAACTGCCCTCCAAGAATGAAAGGACATAAGAAATTACAACCTATTTTTTGAAATTTAAACGAGTAATTGAAATAGTAAATGAATTATCAAAAGTTTCAGTCGTGTAAAGGAAACAAGTCTCTTCAGTGAACGGGGTGTTTGTTTAAAAAGCACTAAATGTTAAAAAAATTCGCCCTAAAAAGACTTATGCCCCTGCTTGGAATGGAAATGAAAGAAGAAGCAGCAACGTCAATGAGCAATAGCTAAAGAGCGATTATTTATCAAAACATGTGCATAGAAAAAATATTGTGATGGACTAGGGTAGGGCCGTAACGGGCACGGACAAAAATGTACGGACACGTGCCAACGTACGGGCTCTACATGAATATTTGTTGTTGTTATTCGAGAATCTAAAATCTAAAATCTCAAAATCATTTGTTTGATGTACATGTACACTAGGTCTATTCTATATATTTATGTACTGTATATGTATTTTGAATAACACTAATCTTCATGTAGATTTATCTTAGAAATTACGAAACATTAAATAAAATATTACACGCAAAATTCATTACCTTCATCAATTTTAAGGAATTCCATTTCACTGTCATCTTCTGATATCGCATTAATAATAATACATTACTTATGTATATTATATTGGAACCTAAGAAGTTTAAGTTGCTAACTTCAGAACACGAATGAATGTAATTTACATATTTTACAATGCCATACAAGCAAGTAGAGTAGTTTTAATTTAATTATTTTCCTAATGTCTGATATGTTTAGGGCCGGGATTTATATCAGTAAGAACATCCCGAAATATGCGTCATCAAACAATGCGCCAAAATTTCGAAAACAAGCTTTAAGAGAAGCGTAAAAACTACATTAAAAGAACAGATATTCAATTGCCAAAGTATACACATTTATGCCTATACTATTGGGCCTATAGGCACATAAATATTGCTGCTAGTGGTTCTTGAATTTGATCCACCTAGACTAGAGCAAATTTCTGTATATAGGAAAATTTAAAAGATTAACATCAATTGCATGGATTTTTGCTTCTTTATAGCTTGTGCAAGTATTCGCATAGATTGTAAATCGAGATTTCCTGAAAATCATTTGGCTTTCTTTTACACTTCTTCCCCTGTATTACTTCTATGACATTATCGATTATCTCAACCTGACTGCAAAGAAATAACCGCTCTTGAAGTTGCGATATAGCTTCAACACGAGACTAAAATATACCGTAATGTAACACAATTCCTACACTAACTGCGCGTCCAGCAAATCAATACGTTTTAAAATTCCCAATATTTTTTAGTTTTAGTTTCGAGGTGTTGCAGTAACAGATAAAATTCAGTGAAATATTTGGCATCTGTGACATTGGTGTGTGAAATACAATGGAATATGCGAGCTATCGTAAAAATATATGTTAAAGACAAAACTTGTTAATTAATCTTCTCAAAACGGAACTTAATTATGACTTCATAGTTGTAAAATTGAACTTCTCAGTGATTTCAACAAAAAACTTAATTTTCATATTGATCTAGATTCATTTATGGCTATGACAGTTTAAGTATGTTTCTTTTTAATAGCACAGTTAAAGGTTTTCTTGTTGCATAAAGCAATTTAAGTTAAATAACATTTAGATATGGGCATAACAGGCTTATAATATGGGCACGGCCTATTTTTATGGGTATGGGTTACGGGCACGGGCCCAACCCTAGGTGATGGACCGACCGGAACTGTTATGTTGACAATGTCATAGATTGATAATTCTATAATTTACCAATGTTATGATTTTGAAGCACTAATAAAAATTTTGCCATAGAAATGCCTGACTGATACAAAATTGATGTTATACTCGAAAAATAAATTTCATCAAACAACATTAATATTTCAAACTTTCTACTTAGGCTAAGTTCTCGGAGTGGAAGGTGCAAGGACACTTGACATTTCAGGATTGCTTCAAAATTAAAATCCAGGGTATAAACTCGTAAATCAATGCCAATCCTCTATCCTTACTAATAAATTCGTCACTAAACGAAGGATGCGCAACCTCCTTTGCATTTGCAGATGTTATCCCAATCCCGAAAACAGCCTCTGTGGTTTCCCCCATGAAGCACCTCAAACCTATTTCATTAACCCATCCTATTTCTAAGTTGATAGAAGAAATACTGATAAAATACAAATTGAAGCAGAAAATATCAGAGGTTGTCCAAACCTCACAACAAGGAGTAATTCCTTGAAGAACAACACTACTAGCTAGTATCCGAATGAATCATAATTGGCTTAAACAGCTCTAAAAAATGTTTACTTAAGAATTTTTTTCATTGACTTCCAGAATGCCTTTGACTACGTAAGTCATCCTATTCTAATCTCACAACTCAGAGAAATAGGCTTTTCTACACAAACTATTCAATGGATTTATTCCTTTTTATGCAATCAGACTCAACGCATTAAAATACCTGATGGTACTCTGTCATCTTTGATGTTCATGAAGGCAGGAGTGCCCCAAGGCACAAAATTAGGGTCATGGCTATACATTTTGTTCGTGAATAGTTTGTTAGTTAATTTTGCAAATCACGTTTAATTCATCGATGATACTACTGCCTGGCAACTCTTACAACGAAACGACAATGATTATGACCCAATTATAATCAAACAAATATTAGATTGGTGCAATACCCATGAAGTCATTCTTAACGTTGATAAAACAAAAGAACTTATGATATCTTTTTTAAGAAACTTTAAACCTCCACCTGAATGTTACGCAAATACAGTCCTATTAAGCACGTTACCACAGCCAAGCTTCTTGGTGTTGAAGTGGAATAAACATATCAAACTCATTACAGCAAAGCTGCAAAAAGACTTATTCCCTCGAGGAACGTCGTCTGTATCAGTGTAATCGCCTATGGACAGCAATGAGAAATCCAAGCCATTTACTTCACGATCTATTACCTCCTATTTCCAAGCCATAATATGATTTTCGCAATTATCTCCACCCGACTACAAAAGTCCTTCGTTTTTGCTCAAATCGAAAAGGATTTTCCAGTTAAATAATTAATTTAAGTGGTGCTATTATTTATTATTTATTATAACAGCATCGTATTCGCTATTATTTAACCAGTAAGTTATGAGCGACAAATATAGCTTTCTCTCTCCTCTCTTAATAACATTAATAATGAACAAATACTAATTTGTTGGATACTAATAAACATTAAAATTGTGAATACCAATTTCGGGTCTGATTTTTCTGCCAAATTCAAAGTCTGATAAACATTTTGCTGCTTAGTTTCAATTCTAGTTCTTTGGAATCACAACAGTTACAAAGTACATCATTGTAGCATCTTGATTTTTCTTAACCACGATTAATTTTAAGAAAGTACAGTTGGTGACACAACATGAAATTAATTTTTCTTATGCGGGAAACTACTTTTGAAATTTATATATTTGAAACGAATTACTTCTTGTGTCGTACTAGTTAATGCCCATTAGCTTAACCATGTTTTTAAACCTTAGTCTTAAGGAGTGACATGAGCGGTAATAAGAATATTTAAAGCGAAAAATGTATGTATAATTATTTATTAATTATATCATTTCTTATCAACATATAGTATTCTCAGCCAATTCCCATTCACATGAGTGTATGTCTATGGTGACACTAGTAGATCTGGGTGCTGGTGGTTAAAAATCTTTGCATTTAACATATGTATGTATTTGAGACTTCTGTCATAGAAGTGATCTGGAACAAAAATCGATTCTCTAAAATTTTGTTTCGCAATACAATACAACTAAACTTCGAATTCGGATTTAAGCTAAATCTCAATTATTGAATTTATAAATCTAAAAAATGTTAAAGATTATTGAAACCAAAGCAACATCGGTTTAAAAGTCAAGAAACCTTTTGTCTAGAGTGTAATATCTACATGTATAGATATCAAGAATGGAATTTTGCTCTATCGCTGAGTAAGCACTGTCGAAAATGAAATGTTTTAATGAACTTAAGTAGTCATGACAATTCATTTTATTCAAGAAATCATTGAATATGTAATTAAATTTACTTATTCAACTAACTGTATTGCTCCGCACAACTACAAAATAATTCCAGCAAATATTTAATGTATCGAGAGAAATGTGACGATGTAAAAAAGAGACTTCGATAATTCCAAAAAGTTGAGTAAATATAATTTTACTATCAAGAGCATTTAACTAATAGAAATTGAAAAACTGTAAAACAAAATATATTGCTTGTGTTTTTCTTAGTTCAGATGTGCTGTTGGTATAATTATTATATTGTTATAGTAGTTTCTCTATAAGAATTTGTTTTTCTTTCTGTGATGGTCATGTTTGCTTAACAAAGCATTGAATTTGCGCTCAAAATCTTTTTTCAAACATGCTGTGCTGAAGAGACTAGCACTTGGATCTACATGAACTCGAAATTCCGTGTTTAAAATTCTGTACTTTCAAAACCCCACACCTAAAATTATCATGCGTTCAAATTTCCGTAAACTAAGATTTGCAAATTGTATTGATTTTAAAAAAAATTGCAATATCAAGTGGAAAACGGAGGGCATTTCAGTCCAAACCTAAACCTAAGCCAAAGCAAAAACTGTTCAAGTCCTTATTTATATCCTTATGTTCAACCTAAAAGAACAGGCGGCCGAAATTATAGCCCCACCCCTCTTCCCGTTGCATGACTCTAGCAATCGATAGCAGGCCCGCATATTTGGTCAGCTTGGTTTGCATCTTGAGCTGCGCACTTTAACTGTTGCTTTCTATCCCATATAATTGCTTAGAGATAGTGTACTGCAATTGCTTTATCAAATTTTCAGTTTTTTAAAGATCTGTATAAAAGAACCATCAATGCATATATAAATGTACCAATGTTATGTAAAGAAAAAAATGGTTAGCAGTGGTAATTGACCACAATTATTCAAGCAGAGATTTGTGTTAGTGCCAGCTGAGACAATTTTGGTGTGATCATTGCTTTAGCATAAATAATCTGAGTAATTTTTAAAATTTGTGATTGTTCCATAAGAAATTTTTATGTCTGAAACCACAAATGAATAGGGAATAATTTCTTCCATTTTCACCCATAGTGTGCCCTAGATGGAACTTGAGTGATCTATTTACAGAAAACAAAATAATTGTCTGTGGTTGTTGTGACATATTATCAGAACATTAGGAATGGAAAGAATTTTGCAAAAAGGAAACACAGGTCTATCCATAGATGTGTCCAAATACCGGGATTCCCAAATTTACAATAGGCTTAGAGAAAATTGTTGGAATTTGTCGACAAAAAATACAATAGAGTTTACATAATTTGAATTCATATAAGAACAAGTATTCTTACATATAAAACAGTGACATATAATTTCATCAAGTCCAACTTTTCTATGTTCACACCTAGCATGTAACTACATGTAGCGCCATTTCACTTTAATTATTTTTGCATGAAATATTACAAATCTTATTGTCCATACATTAATGTGAATTAACACTTCTTACCTTATGCAATTCATCTACTCACGACATTGCCTGCTTGAACTTTTGTTTGATAGTTAATTCTTTATTCCAAGCATTTTTTATATGAAGTTAATAATTTTATCACTTTTCTTCCGAGAAAGTAATTTTCAAAAAATTTCATGAAATTTTATGAGGACGTGAATTCATGCTTGATTAGAAAAAGCTATCCGAAACGGTTAAATTTTAACTGCTACTATTGAAGTTGTAATGATGACATAAAGAATTACAAATTCAAGCTTTGTTGAGCAAATAAATCAACATTGATCTTTTGTTACCTACTATTGTACAAATGATAAATTCATTATATATATATATATATATTATATATATATACACATCCATTTCCTGACCCGTATTCACATTAAATGTGCAAAACCTATGCATTATTAATGAAATTGAATACTGAATGGAGATATTATCGAAAAATTTAAGCTAGCAAATATAATATAGTATCATCCATAAAAATGTTTCATTTTTGTGTTCTGATGTGGTCCCATTGTATTCTCAAAGAACTCTTCGCCCGGATCTCTGATAAAAATTCTTAAAATTTCAAAATAGCTTAGTTTGGCTTTCAATGTGAAATTGCTGCTCAAGAAATATATCTACCACGTTAATATTACAAATTGCGTTTAGGTAATTTTGTTTATAGGCTCTGTATTTTAAATAACTATAATTTGGTCTACCCTCATTCCTCCAAATTTATTAATGATTGCTGATGTTAGGCAAATTTCTTCAAACTAACTTAAATGACAAAGATTTATACGTACAATTCGTACATGTACACCGTAATTGTCATAGAGAATTTATTGTTTTTAATTAAATTGTAATATGTACCAATATAGTTCAACTTCGTTTTGATACTTCATTTACTTTGAGGCGTTCAAAACAATGTAAGCCTGTTATTTAAAGAATTTCTCAAAATTCACTTTGCTATAAGAATAAATCCCCCTGAATTTGAATTTCAGTACTAATATTGAATATATAATGTTACACACTGTTGCTGAACTATTATCATCATAAAACATGAATATTTGAAAGATTAATTGTTAATTTGAAACGATCATGTGCTGTGATTGTATATTTCATTCTTTCTAAAATTTTACTTCCGACGTGTATATACAGCTCCCGACATATTTATAGAACAATGTATATATATATATATATATATATATATATATTGTTGAAAATTTCAACGATATATTTCCTAGAACTCTTATTTGTAATAATTTCAATAATGCCTTGGACTAACTAAAAGAGATACACAACACAAAAAACTAAAATAATTTATATTGAAACATTTTTTTTCAATATAGCTAACATTAGCAGCAATCAACTTATTCCACTGAATAAATAATCCTTGAAATGCATCAGCGAAATATTTTCCAGGAAGCTGTGCAAACAATTCTTTGATGCGAGGTGCCACTTCTCATCAGAGGAGGTTTCTCTTTTTTATGTCTTCATTCAGATGATTCACGTTCGGTTTCAGATAAGTATGATGATAGAGGAGGTTTCTCTTTTTTAAGTCTTCATTCAGATAATTCACGTTCGGTTTCAGATAAGTATGATGATAGAGGAAGTTTCTCTTTTTTATGTCTTCATTCAGATGATTCACGTTCGGTTTCAGATAAGTATGATGATAGAGGAGGTTTCTCTTTTTTATGTCTTCATTCAGATAATTCACGTTCGGTTTCAGATAAGTATGATGATAGAGGAGGTTTCTCTTTTTTAAGTCTTCATTCAGATAATTCACGTTCGGTTTCAGATAAGTATGATGATAGAGGAAGTTTCTCTTTTTTATGTCTTCATTCAGATGATTCACGTTCGGTTTCAGATAAGTATGATGATAGAGGAGGTTTCTCTTTTTTATGTCTTCATTCAGATGATTCACGTTCGGTTTCAGATAAGTATGATGATAGAGGAGGTTTCTTATTTTTATGTCTTCATTCAGATGATTCACGTTCGGTTTCAGATAAGTATGATGATAGAGGAGGTTTCTCTTTTTTATGTCTTCATTCAGATGATTCACGTTCGGTTTCAGATAAGTATGATGATAGAGGAGGTTTCTTATTTTTATGTCTTCATTCAGATGATTCACGTTCGGTTTCAGATAAGTATGATGATAGAGGAGGTTTCTCTTTTTTATGTCTTCATTCAGATGATTCACGTTCGGTTTCAGATAAGTATGATGATAGAGGAGGTTTCTTTTTTTTATGTCTTCATTCAGATGATTCACGTTCGGTTTCAGATAAGTATGATGATAGAGGAGGTTTCTTATCCCCTTCTGATTCAGCAGATGCAAGTTTGACAATATGTAGTTGGAGCACATTTGCTTCATGTCAGGAGACAGAAAGTTTGGTGAAATTTGTTAGCACAATTTCTCAATGATGTTCTGACAACTACCAACACTTATTTTAAGTAATTCAGCAACTTTACTTACCTTAATCCGTCCCTCAGCTGGAACAATAGACTCATATTACTTACTTTATTCATCGAAAATTTCAGTTGGTTTTCCAACATTGGAATAATCTGAAGCACACCTTTATGGCCATGCTTGAATAATGGTATTCAATGATATATTGTGTATCTAGAAGGACATTAGTTGTCATTTGCAACTGTCATATGATATTATTTTATCAGACATAGTATTTCATCACAGTTCTGTATTCTATCGCATCCAAATGTGACAATAAAACTTAAATGTGAGTGGATTATACTTATAACACAGTCAATCACATTATTTTAATTTATGCATTTAAGCATACATACTATCACGTTTAAAAGGCAATTGATTTGATAGAATTATCTTTTTTCATTCTTAGTTAGTCCGAGGCATTATTGAACGAACCACGTATATTTGATTAATAATGATTATCAAATTGTCTGCTTAAGAAATTTCCATTTTCATAAGTACTTATATATAATATGAGATGATTGACTTTAGTCTTTAGTTATTCTCATACACCGAATTTCCCCTCAATTAATCATTTATCGATCTGTAGAACATTCTGATGCATGCTTAAAGAGACAGTAGCAAATGTAGACAATGATGAGTAACGATCTAAAAATTAAGCCATGATTGAGCAGAATCTAAGCTTAAGCTGTAAATGAAACCTTGAAGGGGAAGTTGATTTGATGAGAAAAAATCGCATATGCCAATTATTACTCTTAGAAGTTAAATCCCAACTTCAATGCTTCATTTTGAGCAAGTTTATAAGCCCGTGTTGTACATAATTATATTGAAATCAAAGTTATATTTTTTGTTGAAAGCATTGTGATCTGCTACCAATAAATTAAAACCATTTGGGGCAGCACTTCAAATAACGCGAAACTAACGATTTCAAAACCTGATAATTCTATGTCAAAAATTAAGCAATCCAGCATAAGGGCCTGAGCAATATATATATATATATATATATATATATATANTATGTCGCTATGTACCAGCAAGATTTTTTGTTGTTAAAAAAATGCAATGAGAATATGATAATCACGCCCACAGTGGTCTCAATGGACGTACAGACTACTATTTGAAACTCTGTTTTGGAACAAACAAAAATTTTATTGAAAATGGCAGCCTGTAATTACACAACAATGTAGTGAATAATTCAGCCGGAAGTTGGCTAACTTAAAGTGCATTGCACAAACATAGTTCAAATTTTAATAAATATAGTGATTCACAACCAACCAATGTCATGCAGCAATTTTTTCTGCTGATTTCTACTCATTTTTTGTCGCTATGTACGCCCTGTATGTCGCTTTGTACATTTTTTGGGTAATCTGAAGAGAGATGACTGCACAAATCATACATTAAATTTCAAACACTGTACATAATCAATATAAAACAAGTTTAGAAAAATATTTTCTATATGAGGCCAAATAAGTTGAAGTATTTTCGAAGTTAGAAGAGTAATTTTCCCAAAAAGGCACCCAATACATGAAAGATGAAAACGCTCACAATGCTGCCAGAATTAATTGGTTTAAGAAAAATATGCCAATTACAAAGACCAATTGTACAACAAGTAATGCAGATTGAATGGTTTGGATCGTCTTCATTTACCATGCAAAAGAGGTCGTCAGGTTTTGAACAGGGATTCGGATGGCACATACGAAGATATGACGAACTGAAATTCCTAAATTCTTCACTGTAATTAAAATTAATATAGGTCCAGCAAGAATCTCCAACATTACACATTTCATAGTAGTTTGACCTGGGTAACTGTTGCAATTTGCAGTCATCTGTCCCATTGCAGTAATAACATCCAATAGATTGCTGAGATGAACGACAAGTCCCATCATCAAATTGGTCGTAACCTTCTCTACATCGACATACTCTCTGATTACCAAGATCAACATCTGGTTGAGCGCATATTTTATTACTGTTACCAGTATCACAGTCTTGATCACTTGAGCATAGTTCAAAACATTTTGATTTCTCCTCAGGTGGATACTTTAAAGTCATTCCTTTCTTGCAGTACCAATTTGGTCTACAAGGTGCAGTTGTATTATGACATTGGACACACTCTTTTGCTGCGTTATATGCTTCTCCAAGCGGACACAAGCAGCGATGATTATTCTGGTCTACGTCCCGATAACATGTAGTATTCGTGTATGTTTCACCACATATAATATCTGGATGCCAAGGATTATTGCAATTTATACACGTATTATTGACTGGATCAGTTAAATATCCAGTGTCACATTCACATTGTTCATTTTTACAAGTTCCAACTCCACAGAACGAATGAAATCCACTCAAACCATTGATACATTTTGTACATTCTCCGTTGTTCATTGTAAAATTGCGAACATATCCGGCATTACAGACACATTTATGACCCAGCCCTTTGCTGGTTAGATCGACGCAAGCAGAGTTTGCACCACACAAATTTGAAACAAGATCACAGTCCACACAATGTAATGTTGGGCTTAATATCTATAGGCAAACAACATTTACTTGAGATAATATTCTAACATTTTTTATCACAAAATATAAACCTTAATCAATTGAGAATCAGGTTATAATCTTAAAATATTTTTTAACAGAACAGGAATTTTCTGAATTTGAACTACCTAAAGCTGTTAAATTAGCTTAAAACTCCATATTTGTGTAGACGATTATGAAATAATAATGTTGCAACCAGCTTTGACTTAAGATTTCAATATTCACAAAACAACGAAATACTACAACTAATAATAACATCTTCAAGCCAAAAAGCAGATTGTCTTAAGTAAATGCTTAGAATGCATTATCAATTGTATATACACAGTACTGAACAAACGCCTTGACGCAGCATTCTTTACAGATTTTTTGCAATTATTAACGCTATAACCTTGATTCAATTTTTCAGTCAAATTTTACGTTAACACTCCTACCCCGCTCGGTTCATTTGTGACTGGTTCCTATGAGGCTAGTAAGCCCATTTATGGCCAAACCAATCCTTGAAATTTATTCACGTTCCATTAAGTACGAGATAATAAACGGTAAAATTCATTTATAATTGGGTAGAGAGATAGTTGATAGAGTGGAGTGAAAAAAAAGTTTTTGATTTTTGAAAAAACGGCTTCTAAAAAGCCGCTTACACTTCGAAAACCACACTTTTTAGAGCTTTTATGTAGTTTCCATTTTAGCATTGCTATCTACACCCCATTTTTACTTGCAAGGAGGCAAAATTTTATAGTTATGGCCTCATGCTGCGCAATGTTTTAGGGCTTCAAAAAACCAAGAAAAATCATAAAAATTAACCCATGTTTTATGTATTTCCCCTGTCAAGATAAAAGTTTAATGTTTCTATTCAATTTCACAGTTATGTCTTTGAAGATTTTTTGGAAAATGTATGTTTTATGAATTTCTACTGAAATGCATTTTTTTTACATTCGTCCAATATAAAATAGTTAAAAGCATCACCATAAAAATAATATATATATATA
>CABFPE010000282.1:178177-193360 GCA_900660155.1 Hofstenia miamia | reverse complement strand
CATTTAATTTAACTGTTTGTTTATCAATATCTCTACGTGAAAAAATCATCATTGAAAGAAGTGGATGTTCACTTATAAGTTATAACACTATATTCCTAAACATTTTACGTATTTTATCTGGTTTAAAATTGACGAATTCTAACGAATTTTAAAGTGCTCAGAAGAACTCCGAAAACTAAAAGTAATAAACAAATAAAAATAAAAACTAAGACAAATGACGTTAGAACTAAACCAAANGAATTCTTCATAAATATGTAAACGTTGTAATTTCCTTGTACATTCTTTTATATAATGAATACATATGAATAGTGTTTATTATAAACTTAAATCCACATGCGATTTTCCAGTAATCTGGAATTTAAGAGTTGCTATCATCTCATTAAGAGAGCCCTGAGCAAGAACACTATACAATATCTTATACTATATTTGAATGGTAACGACCAGTATTATTCGCGAACAAAAACGGGGGAGCTCTGGTAATGTCTAAAAAAAAGTTACCACTGGTAGGAGCCGTTTTCTAGTGCCCTGTGGCAACACGTCACTTTATTGGATGCGTAACGTTTGTAAGGCAGTGATTCACATGCTGTACGACGACCATAAAGTCCATATTCAATAAGTGAATATATTTGAAAGGTGATTCTTCCAAACGTTCGTCCAACCATTCTTATGTTGTCTTATACAGTGAGCCGAGGTTGTATGGATTCAGTTCTTTGAAGTCTTACATAGTTTGAATTGTCTTGGGATATGGTAAATTATTTTGAACTTTTTTTGGAAAATTCTATCGACGTGTTAGTGGATAATCAGTGCTTTTAATTCTTGAGCAATATGTTTATTGCGCTTAGCCCGAAGCGAAGACAAAGGAAAACATTTAATTTAACTGTTTGTTTATCAATATCTCTACGTGAAAAAATCATCATTGAAAGAAGTGGATGTTGCTACATGACCCGCTATTCCCATGGGATTTACTTGTTTCAATGCCCAGGAAATTAAAAGTTCGACGCACTTTGTACCAAAATGGGACTGAGACCCTAAAAGAAGAAAGTGGGACCATGGATACCAAAAATTCTTCATAAATTTTTCAAAATTTTGTTTCCAAATGAAAGGTATCCTATGGGATCACATGTAAACTTGGGATAACAATATTTACTGGGATATGTCTTTTTATGAATGTGGGACCAATAATTTATGGTCCATTCAGACCCTTTGTCCAGAGCAGTCATTATGAAAATTTGACTGTACACAGCGGTCAGATGAAGGCCCAGTTTTGTCTACAGCGGTCAGTATAACTANATTTACAATATTCTTATATGTTTTTAAACGTTTAAATATATATATATATATATATATATATATATATATTTAAACGTTTAAAAACATATAAGAATATTGTAAATCGAATAGCAGAGAGCGACGAAAACTGTTTCTTGTAGTATTCTGGAGAGGATGTCTAAGACAAAGTAAATTTAATTTTGATTGAATGCCAAAATCTTTCAAATGCAGCAGTCTGATAAAGTTAACTATTAATAAACTTTAATAAATAGAATATCAATGAAATGTAAGACTGCTAAATATGTCAGAATAGGAATGAAGTTTAATCATGTAGTAAGAATCTAAAAACGAAATACGCCATTATGCTAAATATAAAACTTTTAATATTATTAATCGCAATGATCGCCATTTCTGCTAGCTCGATTAGAACGTTATTGCCCAGCCATAGAAATTGGTATAAATAAGCTAAAAAAGCAACAATGCGTTTTTAAAGGAATTGGATAACAAACAATAAACATTTATAAGTTAGTGGATAATTTTTGCAATTGAGTCATATATAATCACAAAAAAATTGCTGTACACAACAAATTTGGGATTGAGGTCTAAGATTTGCACATGACCATTATGTGGAAGCAGCGTATAATTTCAATCCGCACAACAAACAAAGTGATATCCAAATAGCATAAAGTAGTAATAATATTTAATAAGCGAAATGTGGAGATGAAATAAATTAAAATGAAAATACTCCACCTGTCAAAAGCAAAGCAACATTCGCGGAATATTGATTACTTTACAAGGCAAATACACTGCACTGCAAGTTTTGGATACTTTATGAAAACATTGTCATAAAACTAGCTAAGTTAAACAAATTTTGAAGAAAACAAAATTGCAATTAATTCTTAAAAACGCTTTTTATGAAGGTTGAATTTAAAAATAAGCTTAGAGCATGATATGGCAAAATACAGAAATGCGATAGCGGAGATGCGGTAGCCCGGAATTACGTCTCAAACTCAAAACTCGAATACGGCCTAAACATCGATTCGCCTCATTTACTTCTCTCAAAAATTCACCTGACGCTTTTTATATTTTGAAAAATTAACCCAACATGACCCCGATAATTTCTTTCTTAGTTTTCAGAAATGGAAAAATCTAAGGGAAAATATTCTTTCATTCACTATTTTTGTTGGTCAAAAATATCTGCAGTTCTGATCTGTAAAGCAATAATCCATAAATATTTGTATTCTATTTTACCATTCTATTGTAAACAAAAAACATTTTATGTATTTTGAATTATCTTTGATCCGACCAGACATTCCACTATACACAGTACACATACATAATAGTGTTCTGCGGCCAAAGCAATTTTCTTGGCCGTAGCCGGGCGTGAAAATAAATTTTGACCTTAGCCGGCCGTTGGTCGTAATACTTTAGCTGTAGCCGGCCGTTAGCATGATTTTTTGGCATAGTCGGCGATTTTTAATAACAAAAATACAAATAAGCATCATGGAAATAAATTATTCATCATAATTTTCAGAAATGAATCTTAGTCGGCTAACCCGTGGCCACAAAACATTAATACATAAGCGTACCCCCGAAGTAGATTTACTTAAATCGTTTAGTACAAAATCTATTTTAGAACATAATGCAAGCTACGATAATAATGTTTAATGGAAATGGGAGTTTCTATGTATTAACGGCTTGTTGATGTTGCGAGGTTTCAACAGAAACAATCCATTAGAATTATTAACTATATTTTCAAAGGTACTAGTATAAAATTACTTAGAGCTGTTTGGAGTCTTGTTAAGATTTCAATATGTCACTAGATTATGCCATTAAGAACATATTATAATAATTTGAAATAAATTAGCAAATATACACATGCAAGTACTTCGCACGTAATAAGTAAAACGTATGACATGAGCAAATGCATATACGTCTTTCTTTATACAAGGTACCTGCTTTATCTTAATATATTGGAGATATAGAATACATTTATAATAACTTAAAGTTGTATGTGTATTTTTTTCATTTCTTGTTTATATATACTCATATTGTGACTGAATTATAGGTACCCCAAGGCTTATGAACTTGATCCTAAGACTAAAAAAAGATTAATTCCCTTTAATCCATTGTCATCATAAAAAATAGCGCAAAAGCTATTCAAAATTCTTTTAAGTACAGGATTATTTTACTAACGTTTGAATATGAAAACCGGAAGATATACTTTTATTAAAATTAAATATATACAAAATACATAATATTTTGGATTAATGCTGACAATCACCAATTCAAATAACCCCTCAAATCCAATATTTTTAAAGAGAACTGTATAAAGCTTCAGATGATAATCTACTACTTGAAACTTAGATTCCTCGGATAGTAAATGTAAGATGCTGAGATGATCCAATATTTTTGTTCTCATTTAACAAAATGAATATCTTATAATTTCTGTGATGTATTTTTGATTGATAAAAATTCTTTTCAGATCTGAAGAATTAAAACTTAAGTTGTTTATTGAAGCGAATAAAAAAGCCCGTTCAAAAAATGTCATCAATCAAAAAGTATGGGGTGTCACATAATGCAAAGAATTTTATATAAAGGCAATGCCGAATGTGATATCTAAAAGCCAGTTATTACTGGATAGCTAAAATCCTCTAAAACAAAATGAGCCACATCGCGCAAATAAAAGACATGAATATTTTTTTCTTCATTTAACATATAGTTTCCGTGTGTTAAGCCCAAATGATAATATTTGACAGATCTTGAATATTTTTGTAGGACGTATGGATTATTTATTATATGTATTAATAGGCTCCTTGGGACATAGGTACAATGCATATCTAAATTTTTAAGATAAAAAAAGCTCAATAATTTCCATTTAACAACATTTCACATTCTTGATATGGATATTAAAGTGAACAATGTTATTTTATACCTATCTATTTGTCGGTGCAACCTAAATTGGTGGTCAGCAAATTTTCTAGACAAAATGGGAAATCTCTAAGAAAATATTTTTGTTCAAATATATCTATATGGAGTAAATTTCATGATGAAAAGATTATCAAACGTTATAAATCAACAACAAACAGAACAACTCATCACCATGGAATGTAATATATTTTGAAAATCAGAACTTCAAGTTAAGTAAAAAAATACGAAAAAATACTATACAAATTAAGTGTTAAGAGATCGCTATTTACAGATGGATAAATAAATTAACACATTGTGTATTACATTAAGGGTTACTGTGAATTGGTTAATACGAAATCACAAACGAGAAATTCATCGATTTCATTTCGTAGAGCTTGGTGATACCTTAATTCACATAATTGATTCTATAGTATTACATTCATCTGATCGCAATATTTTATACAAGAGATTAACCAATTGACGTCAGATTAATACAATTTGGCGCAAGAGGTTAATAAAAGTGGACTTAGTATTAAAGTTGAATACGAAAAATGAGTAAAAATCAATTCGGAATACGTTTCGCAATGGAAAAATCGCGGAATTTTCAAAATTTATTGGGAATTCAATATTGGGGATATTTTTCCAGTTTTCAAGAACAATTAAAACCTAAAACCAATATGTTAATAATGCAGTTGTCAAATTAAAAATAACAATATTCAAAAAAGTGCTGAAAATGGCAAAAATCAAGTATTCATTAATACGAAAAACTACTTCGAACAAATCCTTTAAAATCAAGGAGTTTCCTGATTTGCTATATCGACTTTCCGCAGAAAAATATAAATATATAGAATAAAACGGTTTAAAAATTTTTCCAATTGCAAGTTGATATATGGCGTAAACTAAGCTAGTAAGTAATTGTAGTGGATGTAAAATTTTATTAATTATAAAAAAATCTGTTTGTGATGGTTACGGATATAACGGGGTCGGGCTTGACTTTTTGCAGATTACAATGGGTCGAACTTGGGATATGGTGATGGTCTTGTGGAAATTTTGCGACATTCTAAATTTCTAATGCTGATCAAAAATGTATGCTAGTGAGTAAATTTTAAATTTTATGAAAATGGAATGTTTTTGAACAAATATATTCAATAGGGCATAGCCTACCTAAAGAAAAACCTCACTACAAATGCTAAAGAGCATTATTTTGCACTTACTGAAAACGAATAACGAAAACTAACTTTATCATAGTATTTATAATTTACACACAATTTACAGTGCAATATTATGTGAATAGCTTGTTATAAAATAGTGCATTGTTGACAATCTTTGTAAAATCAGATTCCAGATGTACATAAGAGTCCATTGGAATGCAAAGTTATTTGCGAATACTATTTTTGAATTTATTGACACACAGTTATGTGAAAGATGATTTCGTCGGAATTCATTTTGGATTGTTGTAAAAATGAAAACTTGTTATCACCATTGTTAATGTCAATCTAATAAAAAAGGTCTAAAGATGGGCATAACATAACGTTTAGTTTTTATTTAAGAAAACAATGCTACATTTTGGGAGTCGATTCGGTATCCCACAAAATACCGCGGTATTGGTATGACTATGAAAAGTCAATAGTATGTTTGCCATTTATATATATATATATATATATATATATATATATATATATATACATAAAGATTAAAATAATATTACGAAATAATTAGTAGGGCTTTATTTTTAGCTAAAGAATGCAAACTTTGACCTCATAAAATTGATTATATTTATCTAAAAATTAAATTTTTTAAATATTCGTTTTACCTCAAAATTTAAAATGATTTGGCTCTAAACGGTATATATATATATATATCAAAACTACAAAGTTAGTTGTAGTATACCATGCCTATATCAATTATATAACACTTTCGGATTCCCATCTAAAATGCAATTGTTTTGTCAATTTTGACTTTATTGCTTGAAATAGCCCTATAGTAACTATAAATATGAATGCGTTTTATTGAACATTAGTTTCTGATAAAAAGGAATAGAATAATGTATAATATTACCAGTATATTAAAACTTTTAACTACATAAATAGCCTAGGCAATGGACCTTTCGACCTCGAGGATAAATAAAAAGGATTTAAATTTTATAATTACGATTTTTGCATTGCAAAGAAATAAATGTATCTTAAACCAAAAGGGCACATTTTGAAAATCAGATATTTTAACACAACAACCATACATTTAGTTAAACATTTTATTTTTATATGAGTGAAAATGTAACTTGAACAAAGTTAAATATATATATATAATTGTCAATTGTACCATGGATTAGGGATATACGACGTGAAGTGTACAAATGATGTTTTTAATAATTCAACTGAAATCCATACGTTTTTGGCAGTATTTTGCATTGTTTTATATTGAAAACAAGGGTGCATTTAAATAATTGTTAAAGAATTTTTCTAATATACAATACGTACAACTAGTGATTTTGAACAGCTGACTGATAGATTTTCTATATGCATGTGTTTGTAACACGTACAGGTGACTGCTTATATTTGTACATGTGTCTGATGTACATGTATTTATATACATTTTGTGAAAGCAATTTATCTGTGAGAGGAAATATGATAGTAATCCTATTTTTATTTTAGAATTAATTAAATAAGCAAGAAAACTTTTCAAGTTATTACTCCAAAACGTTTTTGAGATTAAAAAGTATCTGGTTTTTCTGAATAAATGAAAATTAATAAAATAAATACAAAGCATGCATGCAAATTTGTTGCAATAAATTTATTACGTAAGCAATCTTTTTTATTTAAGAATAACAGTAAACGCGAATATATATTAAAATCACTCTCCAGGGATTGTTTTCAGTATTAATTCAAAATACTATTTTGTAAAATAAACAAGATATAAGAACTAAATATACTGCAAAATATTTATAAATGATACAACAAAATAATTGACAGCAAGTATAACTTGATATTCAAAAAAAATTAATTTGAATTGGAAAACGGAATATAGTAGTGTTTGGGGCAACAAAACTTAAATTGTCAATGAACAATCCCAAAAAAACAGAACCTTAATAATTTGTGGAGTATCCTCGGTTGCTTACGACTGAAAAAATACGGCTTGGAAGTGATTCATATAGCCTTCCATAAATTGCCAAAATTCTCACAATTCCAGTTCTGAATTCTGTCAAACCATTTTCCGCATATTCTCAATGATGCAATGTTGTCTTCTTGTCATAATGATGACAGGTTTCATTCACCATAATTCGGTACATACTTCCCCCAAACCATAATGGCGTGTGCTTTAGACGGTGAGCCTTGAGGAAAGTAACGCCCATATGACCTCCAAACGAATTCGGGACAGGCTGAATTCAGCTCAAATTTGAACTCATCAGTTGAAATCCATTTTTTGAAGTCGCTAAAAGAGTGCTCAATAAGATTTCTTCACAAGGTAATCCTGTACGAGTGATGTCGACTCATAAGAATTGAGTCTTGCTACTACGCGTTCATGAAACCCATGCTAGCATAAAATTTTCTTAATGTATACATGCATGTACATATCTAAAAGACCAACTGCGTTTCAATCGATAGCTGCTCATATAATTGTAAATTCCAACCAACACTCAAAAGTAGAGGTATTGCTCTTGGATCAACATTAGAGGGTCTGCCACTACTCGTTGTAGCATTATTTCGCCCCGAAATTTTTATAAGCCTGAATAATAAGGTGAATGAAACTTTTGGACACATTGTTAATTTCATAAATCTCACGTTACGGCTTTCCTTCGAAAAATAACCGATGAGCAAATTTCCTGTGGATAGAAAGTATTTGGAGCCATTGAAAAAAGTAGTTGAGAAATAATATGCTTCTTGTTCATGTTCACAACTATGCTTTGTGATATCTACCATTGTTTATTGAGAAGCGCTCGTTTTCAAATGCGGTGACTTGAAATTTCGTTACTTCGATTTTACAGTTTGTCACCAACAATATCTGAATGAGTGTATAAAAGATGATTAAAAATACCACATGTTGGTATTTGCCAACAGAAATTAAATAAACTAATAAACTTATAGATGGATACTAATTATATCATGCCATTAACAATTGTTCTTCGAATGAAGACAAAATTTACAACATCCCTGAGCATTGTAACGAAAATTTGCAATTGTTGCTAAAGAAGTTTAATCATTACATAATAGCATATTTGTGGGTCATACGCTGTTTTTTGGATTATATAACCAACCTTAAGAAATCTGTCTCCCTTATGGAATCATAAAAATATTTTTTAATTATGCCTACGCATATTTTAAACAAATTGTTAATTATGAAACCTTTAATATTATAATAACTACTCATTTCATAAAAACGGCTATATTTATCTACAATGAAATGGTATTTATAGATCACGAATGACAAGGATGTGCATAGTTGGATGGCCGTGAAAAATAGTTTGAAAAAAATTCGGCCCAATAATGTAAAGTATTTAAGATAAAAATGCGAATCCAGATTATACGTCGTCCTCAACAGTTGCTAACGTGTAACCGTGTTAAAACAAAATCACATGAGTCTAGGAGAAACAAGTACCCATACTATGACAAAAATTGAAAACGAGTGTATAAAATATTATTGACCCGTGAGCTTTTAAAAGAATAAAACAAACGGTGAACAAAACAGTCTCTGGAAGTGGTTCTGAAGAACGGAAATTCTAGATCATTCAGAGGACGTGGTGTCATGTAAGAATACTATCATCTATAGTGTGACAGCAACTACTTCTTTAAGAACTTAACATAGGTTCCCGGAATTAACTAGTTTATATGTATTTCTATTATTTAGGCAACTGCCTAAGCATAGAATGCAGTCCTCATGCGTGGTACAAAAATAGAATTCAGGAACTTCCTCTGAACATGAAAATGATCGTTGAATCCAATGGATATTATATAGATAATTGTTAGTGCTCGAATTTTTTTTCTTTTCAAAAGTTAATGTAAAAACTCAATATGCATTATAATGGTAATGAAATTATGTGATTGCTTAGGTAAACGATTTATTTTTAAAACACCAAAAAACACAGAGAGTTGTTATTTTTTATACAGGATTCAGGGTCGAAGACATCGCATTTTGCGCATAATATTTTTTTCTGCTTGATAGACAAAGTAAAGAATGCCAGAGGAAATCGAATATCTTTACAGCTGCACTTCACTTAAGAGTTTTTCTCTCGACAGTTGATGTCTGAGAGTTTACAAGAATGTCGGACAATTATTGACGAAAGTCCAATTTCATTATATTTATGTCATAAAAACAGCAATGCTATATGAAAACAAGTTTATTGTATCTTAAAATTTTGGCTCGTCAATAATGAAAAACAAAATAAAATTGTAATTCAAAAATGCATATTAGAAAGTAATGCCAAAGCAAAGGATGAAGTGTTTATTCATGTCTCCACCTATACTATTACATTAAATATAATTAATCAACTTACATAAGTTTTCCATTGTGAAAACTACCGTACAATTCGGGATGAGATAAAAGGGCAAGCAATTATTACATTATATTCAGGGGCGGATCCAGAAATCCGACTACGAAGGGGCACAGGTACCTTACCACCTAACCTTAAGAAAGTTCATCTAGAGCAATAAATTTCTATGTACTACACTAAATCCAGGCCAAATGCCTTTATCAAAATTATTAAAATGTAATAGACATCAAAAGAAAAATTTACTTAATCAAAAACAACTATTTATAAAAACGTTTCAATTGGAAAGAAAATTTTCCATAAGCAGCTTCTGTGGCCATCGACTTATAAACTCAGCAACAACTTTCTCTTAGCAAACATTGCATTCTCGTTGATGGGTTAATGGGAATTTCGACCTTTTTAAAACTTAAATTTAAATTTTACCAGGACTGTACACTATTTTAATTTTATGTTGTATGCATTGGCGTGGCAGGATTTTCTGATGGGAGAGGTTATCTAGTACTGATTACACTAGGGACCAACAGCGGGGCGAAGGCCCGTGCAAATTTTTTGAAAATATGTAAAACTACTTTTATTTGAACTACTGATAAATAGCATTACATAAATTATTTTTATTCTGGAGCCCCTTAAATGCACAAGTACGGGGGGACACGTGTCCACCCCAGATATTTTGTTTTTGTTCAATTTTCAATGTTTGCTATAAAAAAAGTGGCACGGAACCAGGTCAATAGAATGAGCGAGAACCGATATACAGTGGAGACCACGCCATTAGGTCCGCTGAAATTTTTTACTAAAATCATATTAATAACGAGAATGCAAATTCAAGATACATGCGTACAGCCAAAATTTTAACATATTTAAACATCATTGCTACAATTAGGCCCAGTCAGACGGCGAGGGAATACTGGGGACAATTCCCGGGCCACATCTTTCTAAGGGGCCTCAATTTACCCAAGTTGCACCAAAATATAATAAAAATATAAAAACAATTGAACATAATAAAAAATAATTCACAATGATAATAATTCACTAAATAACAAACACTTTTCTATCGCAAACTGGGAAATGAAATCGGAAAAGTCCATTTTTCGTGCTAGGTCATTTTCAATGGCCAATATTGATAAGCTGTTCCGACGCATTTGAAAGCATTGTTGAACGCTGAATGTTTTTTATTCTATTATGATGACTGAAAGATCTTTCAGCTGAAGCTATTGTTACAGGTAACGTCCCAAAAATCCGTATAGCCACAATCAAATTCGGAAATATTTCAAACAGTTTCATATCTTGCATTCGGCACAACAGCTCAAGAGGCTTCATGGACTCATTTGAAAAGTTTTCGGAGAATATTTCTTTCAGAAATAGTACTTCTGATTTAAGATCGTTTGTAAAGTGGTTAGAATATTTCTGAACAAATCAGTCATTTTTTATAGAAAGATTCAGCTGATCTTCACTAATAAAGTTCCACAGGAAATCAAACGTTTCACACGTATTTCGTAATGCCGAAAATCGAGAATGCACGCCTGTAATGACCGAATCAATTAAAACGAAGAAAAGGGTGACTCGAAAGCCATCTAACATATTTTCATTTTGGCGGTTGGATCTCCCAATATGTTGAAATTCTTTTGGAATGTCAAGTGCACCAGCAACATTATCAACTTCCAAATGAATGTTGTCAAAACTATTTCTAATCAAGCGAAAATCATTGATTAGAGGTGTAATATTGCCTAGTTCTGCATCTAAAGTGGCATCCCTTTTCTCAATAATCAGATTTCTGTGATGAATAAGATTGAGGATTTTAACCCAAACACTGGATAGAAAAAGACAATCGTACCACCATATGTACTTAAATAATCCCATTACAACACATCGAGTTTGAGATGTAAGGTGTAGCAGCAAAATTTCGTTAAATGCATCACAACAACCTTTTAAATGCCTTGCCAAAGGCCTCAATGCTTCTAGTCGGGCCGACCACCTTGTGGTTGACATTGAGTGCAAGCTATCAGGAACGTGTTTCTTTAGAATATCCCACCGCTGTGTACTGGAACTGAAAATGTTGTACTATGATTGTATATTTCCAAAAAAAGTAATTGCTTCATTTGATGATTCAGCACAATCAACACTAGTTAAGTTGAGGTTATGACAGCCACATGTTGACAAAACTACCAACGGATAATTTGAAGAGATGTGTGATGCTGCTCCATTATATTTGCCCACCATGCGAGCAGCATTATCATACGCCTGTCCACAGCAATTAGATAAACTAATATCGTGCTTTTCTAAAACGGAAGTGATAATGTTGGCTATTGCTTGACCAGTTTTTTGAGAACAATCAATGAATTCAAAAAAAACGTTCAATAATTACAAATTTATTGTTTTCATTCATAACATATCTAATTAGAATTGCTGTTTGTTCCTTGTGTGATGAATCTGGCGTTGAATCAACAATGATACTATAAAACTTTGCATTATGTACCTCAAGCTTAATTTGATTTTTTACATTAGCAGCACATGTATCGATCAATTCATTTTGTATTCGTGGCGAAAAGTAGTGCACTTGCATTCGTTTTCTCAATATTTTAAAAAATTTTGGGCGGGCATCGTCCTGCATTGAGTCAGAAAATCCTGCGTGCGCCTCTGCACTATCCGAATCCCATCCCTACTAATAACTGATGAAGATTAATTTTACTACAGTCAGAAATTTTAGTCGTTATTTCTTTACAAAAACATTGCGCATGCGTCACAAACAACTAGTGTAACCACTCTAATGTGATTGGTACGCTGTTTTCATCACAACAACAATTATAATTGCAATGCAGTCTAACCACTAACCGGTGATGCAATTTTTGTAATTGCTTTTGTGACCAATTACCTAGTCTGACCGTGGCCTAACCACCCGAGATAATTAGCGATGTGACGATCACAAAGAAATCGTGCGCGTTCGATTTCCTTGTGATCGTTACATCGCCAATTATCTCGGGTGGTTAGACATGCGATTCAATCAAAATGTGACAGATCACTTTTGAACCAATCACTAGTCTAACCGTGGCCTAAAGAAATCAACAATGCGAGCAGTATGTGCTACTGCGTGCTTACCAGCAGCTTTTCTTCGTCGTTTACTCGCCCCTGACTCAAACGTTCTTTTCATGATCAAAATTCAAAACTAAAAGTTAAAAAACATAAAAGTGAGCATTGTGACAATTTACCATAATAAAGTAAACAAAAACCTTGATAGGTTATGAATTAAAGTAGAAACCAATTATAGAGTCTTTGATGTCTTTGATCTATCTGGCACTTTATTTTATTCATCTATCAAAAGCGCTTAGTAAAATAAGCATATTAACCCATTAAAATAAATTTATTTTAGCTAATTTATATAAATGTTTCTTTTCAATTACCGGTAATCCCGACCCAATTAATATATTGTCCCTTAATGTTATATAATTACTAAAACATCAATTTTGCAAAATACACTAAACTGTTTTGGGCTTGATTTAAACAGGTCTACTATAGAATACCGATTAGTTTACGGTGGAGCATTATTGCATAATAAAGAGTTTGAAAATTTTAGGGCCTCGTAATGAAGGTTATTCACGGGCCTAAATTTTATCTGATCAGCTCTGGCTACAATCATCTCTACCTCATCTGCCAGACAATTATTAGTGTGCGGGAATGTTTCCCTAACAACTCCCTAATTTGAAATGCCAAAATCTAGTGATCCAGCCAAAGAAGAAAGCCATCTATTAAATGGGCATATCAATGGACTAAATTGATTTTACTTATACATGTACATAACATAACTCTCTCTCTCCCACTCTCTCTCTCTCTCTNTCTATATATATATATATATATATATATATATATTGGATATATATATATATATATATATATATATGTTTTTCGCTTTTTGCTATGGAAAATGCAAAAACGTTGCAGTGTGCAGGAAATCGTCCGAAATTTCTAAGACATTTAGCGGGAGTCGCAATTTTTTCCCAAAATAGCCATTTTTCCGTAGTATAAATCGTGACTACATGACACATTTGCGAAAAACTTTAATCCCAAAAAAATGTACATGATTTGGAAACTATAATTTGTTGTCTATTAAAATATGATATGGTAACATGTATACATTATAAGAAACTGTAGAAATATAAGAACAAAATTAAGTTTGCAATATATACTAGCAAATGCTATTGTCATTATTTTTGCAAAAACACTATATTACCAAACATAAAATATCGTATTCTGTGTGAATTTACTTGAACTATTAGAAACAGCTTTGGAATGCAAACAGTATAGTAAATTAAACTTTTCGAATTATTAAAGCCATATGATATGAAATCAGTGGACAAAGTAATGCGATAGTCAGTAATCCGGTTCAAATGTAAATATGAAAGAAGGAATCATTTGGGAGATGTTAAACTATATCTAGATTAAGGAAGTTAAAACATTTAAATAAATTAAAAATATTAAATATGATGGAACTGCATTTTCAAAGACTGGACGATAAAAACATGTGTGAAAGTGAAACGCATCATGTTTTAAAACACTACAAACACAAACCGGATATTAAACGAACCGCCCTCGCAGTTGTTTCATTTAGACAAAACTAGCTTCAAAGAAAAAATTATTATGAACATAAACTGTAGTAAATGGAACTATCAATAATTATTTGTTTCTACAGAATGCAATACAATAATTATGATTTTTAAAAATATTATTAATCATTTTGAAAAAACAAAATATAATATTTAAAACAACTTAAAATATTTTTCTTTCGAATCTGCGTCAGTGTGTAATATGTTATTGACCCAAATGCAACTGAACATTTTGGACAGTGACATAAATTTATTGCACATATAAAAGCTAAATCAACAAATGAATCAAAACAACGGCTGACTTTATACTAGATCAACCCTTGCTGCTTGTTGTAAACTACATTATGCAATCATTTTCAAGTTAAAATTTGAAATTGATTCAAACAATTTTGTGAAAAATATAATCTAATATTATAACTAGTGTTACGAAGAATGGCTAGCATTAACAGCTTACTAGTACTTTGCTTACTAGTTACTCGCAGGTAGCACTAATTTGACCGGGCACAAGGGTGGGGGCATAAGGCATTGAAGTCAATAGGTATATATCATGATCAAAGGTATGTGGCGTTTCATAAATTTACCAGATATGTAATCTGTCATATCAAGGGTACTAGAAGGATGCGCTGTAGGGATAGGGACTCTTTTATTTACTATACATCTTAACAACTTTAGAGAACCGTAAAATATTCCTTTGTTTTAAGCTCCCTGATGATTTACAATTATTAAGTAATTTTCCTTTTAAATGTATACAATCAAACACAAATAATTAAACATTGGACATTTAATGATGGATTAGTGTTTCACATTGAAAAAACAAAGCTAGTTTTACGTAAAGGAGCAAATACAATGTTAAATATTATATCTATTTCTGGAAATTTAGTAATAATAGTATTTAGGACTTTTGTGCATATGGTAAATATTTTGTAG
>CABFPE010000282.1:167043-178156 GCA_900660155.1 Hofstenia miamia | reverse complement strand
TGTATACAATCAAACACAAATAATTAAACATTGGACATTTAATGATGGATTAGTGTTTCACATTGAAAAAACAAAGCTAGTTTTACGTAAAGGAGCAAATACAATGTTAAATATTATATCTATTTCTGGAAATTTAGTAATAATAGTATTTAGGACTTTTGTGCATATGGTAAATATTTTGTAGTCTTTTTATTTATGTCACAATGGATGGTGTCGCCTTGTTACAAAAATGGGAACAGGAACTGGGTATTAGAAGATAAGCGGGCGTAGGATGGGCAGGGCAGCATTAAATGTACAAACACAAAACACTAACACAAGCTTGTATATGTGATATAAACATATTTCGTTAGCAAAAGTAAACAAGATAGTTTTTACTGTCAAACATGAGGATAATATTTTCTAAAAATTGAAAAAAGGTTGATACAGATATGTTAACAAATAATTCACTTGAATGAAAATGACGAAAAATCCTAATTTTAAAAATGCGTGTTGTGAAAGAATATAACATTTCCCATTATAAATAAATGCTTACTAACACTAAGAACAAGAAAGTTAAGAACCACTTACAAAAAAGAAAATATAGTTAGTTGGGACACTGTGAATACCTTAATATTAAAAAATATATATTTCAAGTTATACAAGTTAAATATTCTAGACTTTTATCCAGGTGTGTATATCCTACTATCAAAGTCTAGAACTATCTTAACATAAATACTTACTACATGGAAAATAAAAAAACCCGTATTCATTTCACGAATAAAACTAATGAATAAAAGAAAAAAACTTTAAACATATAAAAATATCGAATGATTAAGTTTGCTAAAGTTTAACAATGATATATAAACTCGCATTGAAAACGTTAAAATTAATCATTAAACATTCAAAAATATGTGACTAATGATTGCAAATGTAACTCATGTGTTATTTCATGCGTTTATTCATTTGGCAGCAAACCTACAGTATACGTATGAATTAATATGTCGAATGATGTTGTATTGCTGTTTTTAAACTGTCTGGTGATTCTACAATACACTGTTACTAGCAAAAGGGTATTCTTAATTCTATTTGATGGTCTAAGTGTTAAGGAAGCAGCCAACAGATATTCAAACTTCCAATATGTTAAACGAAATGGAAACATATTAAAAAATGGATTAGCATTATCTAATAGCATTTACAGCTACCCCAATACAATTAGTATGGTATCTGGCAAATCATCAAACCCTCAAGAAATTATCCCTGAAAAATTTCAGGATGCTCAATTAAATGAAAAAAATGAAAACATGAGTAGCTTAGTGCGCTTTTGGAAAGAGCATCCACCAATATGGACAACACTTGAAAAAGAAAATATTACTTCAGCGTGTGTAGATTGGCCGGGATGCAAAGTGTTGCCTCCAACATATAGAAATACACTGGAAAACACAAGTCAAATTTTAGATGAAATAAAAAACTGGAGCAAAGGCGAAAATCCACCTTCCTTCATTATAATCTATCACTGCTTCGAACGTAAGGCTTTCCTGTTGTGAGGGCATATTCATGTAGTATACTTCTCTTGTTTAATAAAAAACATAGATCATTAATCATAAAATAACCAAGCTGGGATTTTTAATGTAAACATTTAATATTTAATAGATTAAGGCCAATATAATTAAAAAAACAAATTTTTTATAAATATTCGCCATTTTAGCAGGAAAAAACACAGAAGAAGCAGAAGATATACTATCATCGATTCTTCAAAAAATGAATTCCGACGATGAATTAATACTAATTGGAAATAAATATTTGAAAATAACCCGAAATATTGTCATATTTCAAAACGAACATCTGTACAGATATTGCAATGAAGAAGAAGTAAATAAAGTAAATGTTTGGGTAAATATCGATAAAAAAGATGATATAAAGAGGATTTTAAACGATAAAAATTTGGAATACGAAATTTATAAAGATGACAGCTTAATTAAAATATTAGTAAAGAATAACACACCAATAGCGCTGTTCTGCAATGAACTCTCGGCAAATAGATTAACAAAGGCGTACAAAACAGCCTATGAAGCTATGTTCTATGGTAAATCATTTACAAAGGGTGAAGTGATAATTAAAGGAGCAAACGCTGTTGATATAAAAAGTCTTATAGCTAGGTTGTATAATCAGCCATACAACAAGAGTTGCTCATTACTGAAAATAATTAATTATGAAAAGATGTACAGCACACCACTCAAAAACTATGCCATTGGACTCACAATACCTTTTTATGCTTTGGGACTATCGGTCTCACTATTTTTTATAGTTCAGCAACTCATTAAAAGTAAAGTTAAAAATGAAGTCTTTGTATTAAGAAGAGTTCAAAGTTATGGACCACTAGCGCAAAAGGTGTAAAAACTAGTTGGTGAAATTATTACCAGCAACTTCAAACTCTCGTCGTTCTCATTTATTTATTGAAATATAACTGTTAGTAAACTTAAAAAAGCATAGATAATAATTTTCAAGTTGTTTTTGATAGTTTTTTTTTAACAATATTCGATCATTTGAATTCATATTCCACAAATATTAAGGTTAAAATGCAATATTGCAAACACGTCAAATTTAATAAAATAGGCAATATAAGCCCACGAAAAAGCGCCACTCATTCAGGGTTTGCAAATCTTAAGTTTTAGTCCTTTTATTGGAAAACAACCAGTTAATATTGAGTGTCAAGCAATATCTTTGAATTGACATAATTGGAATTCCCTTCCCTCGCATGTGAACAGCCTCAAACCCTCATAACCTGCATTCAAACGAGATCGAAGTAGAGATATGCGCGGTAACCATTTTTTGTAAAACTTATGACACCGCAGCATCATTTTGCCACGGCCTACAGACGCAGAAACACGAAACTCACAGCAGTACACCGCACTGGCTCGAACGTTACTGTGATTACCGCAAGATCCTTATTTATGAGCTTAGCAACTTAAAGTTAATAAAGTTTTACTGCAAAGTATTCTATTCATCCAAATTACAAATTCTATAAAAATTGAAAATTTATATTTTTCGTAAAATAGTAAACGTTTGTATTTTTAATATTCATTTTTCCTCAAATTCACAATGCACTTCTTTGACCAGCCGTGCCACTGCGTATTTTGCCACCGGAGTATACAGCAATTATCGTTTTCCTAACCCCTACCCTACCACGCACATTTCTAATCCTACTATTAGAGATGAACGCGGTGCTGATTTTGCAAAAAATTTTCCACCTCAAAGAAAGAAACTTCACCGCTAAACACCGCAATGTACGCTTTTTACCGCAAACCAGCGCAATAAATGAAATTTTACCGCGGTAAATCGCAACGAAAACGATTGATATTTCAAAATTGTTTCTTAGGGTCATCATAGAAAAGCTTAAAAACAATTTCTTTTGGCATTTTGTCTATTCATCCAACTTTATTAGAGCAGTATCCAATTTTCCTTGAAATATGCGAATATTTCTATTAATATTTGTATATGAAACCTATTAATTTTGCTTCAGAAACCCTTTTTTGAGAAATACTTTTAATTCCTAAGACAAAATACGTTATCTGTATAAAGTTTATGCTACCGCAAGTTGTTTTAATTCTACCGTTAGCCACCGCAATTGTGGAAATAACGACCGCGGTATTACCGCACCACACTAATCTGTGCTTACAAAATTTATATCATTAAGATTCTATATTTTGATCATATAAATTTTGTAAAGCGAAAAAATCATTACACAATTGAATTTTTCACTTAAAATAAAACTGTCATTTGTTGTGTTGAGGCATTGTTGAAGTCTTGAATTGTGAATATTGCGGAAAATAATATGGCGTACTAAAATTCTAAAGGAGACAAAATGTAGAAAACATCACACAGTAAATCTTCTGATGCGCTTTATAGGTATTCAGCGCAGGTTTCATCTTTGCAGTTGACTGATTTCATAATTCTGTTTCTCTTGAAGACTCGAAATTCTCTTTGAATCAAACAATAAATATTATAGATGTCTAAAACTTTGTTTGAGTTTTTGAATGAAACCTGACCAGGGATTAAAATGCAAAAATTTTCAACTATAATGTTCAAGGAAAATATTTTGCTGATACTACAGACGTACATTTTAACGCTAAGCATAGATTTTATGTTTATATTAACGTTGTCAATTTTGCCACAACATTAACGCTAAGTATTTGTGCAAAGGTAAAGTAAAATTTCGTTATAAAAACTAAGAAAACTTCAAAATCCGCGAAAACACAAAAATACGAATGATTGATAATTATCGGAAAACACTACATGTTTTGTTGAAATTTGGGAAATAGGTTTAATTTGAAATAGAAAACAAATAAAATTCAACGACATTTAGTTTTCTGTAGAAATGACTTTAAACAAACAATGCACTAGTAAAATGTGACCACAAAGCCATACACGCGACAATTCTTTGGTTCCATTTCTGCATATTACAAATTTTTTTGACATACTTTCATGCTCTGTGCTTATTACAACATTATTCATGTCTTCTCTGGAAATATCATGGCTTCTTATAAATGCAAGACTTGTTTGAAAAAGTTTTCTCAAAAACCCTGCTATCAACTCATCTCGTGAATCTGTAGCTCTAAACATTAACCTCAAATACTAAAGTTTCCTGATATTAAAGTATGCATGTCTAACCTAAAACAATTTTTCTTCTCAAAAGGATTTGAAATCATTAGTTGCAAGGGCTAAATATTAGCATCCGACTTGGCAACGAGCCGAGCCGAGCTTGGGCAGAATATTGGATATACAACGAGCACAAAACGAACATTTTTAACAAAAGCAAATTTAGGATACTGCTTGTTAATTTGATTATACAGATTTTTCTTATTTTTCATTCAATATGCCTTTCAAAAAATCTTATTTTAGAAATGTTTATTAAATAATAGGAAGAGCTATGCAAAAAATTCTAAGAGCGCAACATTTTTAAAAAATATCGAGCTAAAATGCTCCATATTGAAAGATTTTATGTGGCGAGCCGAGCCGAACTCACGAAAAATTTAAACGAGCCAAGCCGAGCTAAAAAATTTCGGCTCGTTCATAAATCTGACATATATGGGACAAACTAAAATTTTCTTTGCTACATTGAAGAGATGGAATATTACTAATAAACTTCATTTTCTTAATTGTCAATTTGAATGTTTTTCGTAAAAATCTTGGTTTATTAGTGATGAACAAAGGGAAAATTTCATCAAATACTCAAGAAATTTTCATTAAATGAGTGTGGGTATATCTAGAACATATTGCGACTTGCAGAAAAAATGTATTGAGAACATAATTCAGCCTCATATATCTTCTGTAGGTTCAGATCAATGAAAACAATCAATTTATTAGTTATTTAATCCCTAACGAAAAGTTTGAGGAAAAGCTAAGTCTTGATAATATCTCTATTAAAGGCAAATGGAAAGAGATATTAGACTATATTTTGGCTGCAATGGTTCTGGCCGATTAGAAAACATCTGCTGACATTAAAATCAAACTACAACTAGATGCCTGTGTACAATTAAGGTAAATTGAGGTTTTTGGTATCTATATGATATTAAAATTTCCAATTTCTAAATTCAATCAGTTATTTAGACCAGTGGTTCCCAAATGGTGCGCCCCAGGAGATGCCTACGTGCGCCATGGGCATCACAGATTTTTAAAACCAAAAGTATGGGAGTTATTCATGTATTATGGAAATGAAGGCGAACATGTGGACAAAATATACACTAATATAAGGTCAAAAATGATGGGAAATACAATAAAATACAGAAAAAATTTAAAAAATACTTGTCATAATTCACCAAATTTGTAGCACGCAGTATATATTTAAGCAATATAGCTTATAAAACCACGAATTCATATAAAAATTGTTATTTTTAACTAAAAAATTATAAAATATAACAGTATATTTAAGCAAATCTATAAACTTTTGGATTAAATCAAGTCTTTATCTTAATTGAAATTTCTTCATTAATCGGAAATAACAGTCTCCCTTTTTTGTTTTTAGTAATGAATTACAGTTTTTAGTATAATGAAATGAAAATTGTGTTAATATTACAATTTATGTGAGTTAGGATTTTCTACTCTCACCACCATTAAGTGCAAAAAGAAAGGATCTCTTCTTGATATAAACGAGGAAATGAGAGTTTCTTTATCAAGCATACGCCTCAACATTATGAAATCCTTAAGGCACATCAGGTTCATGTTGCTCATTAACACGTGAATGAATAAAAGTATGTAGCCTTTTCTATTTTTTCAATTGCATTATTTCTTTCATACACTATTTGACTTAACATAGCTATTTCTCGGAATTCTGTGTATACTGCGCCGGCAATTTTTCGTAGGATCTCAAGTGCGCCCGATTTCAAAAAAGTTTGGGAAGCACTGATTTAGACCATAAAATGCATTTCATATTTCTTAAAGTATGGTTTCTACAGTGAAAATGACCTCAAATTCATTTTTTAGCAACATCAAAAATTGGTAAGAAACACCGAAAAAGTACTCAACTAAGAAAAAATATTTTTAGTCACACATTGTTATTTTAGTACATTGTAAAATTTATATCAATCTTCTATGAAATACATAACTTCTGAACATGACTAAATTACAGTCGAAAGCCTTGAAATGTGTTCTCTAATTAACCTTGAAGCAGGATTAGTGCACTATAGTACACAAACTAAAAAGGCCTTATTAAAATATTCAGAAGTCAATTGAATTCATTGATTTCAGATTCATGCAATAAAATTTGTCTTATTAATCTTTTCATAACGTTTAAAACACAATGTAAAATCACAGCAAATATGCTTACTTTTGAAGGGGTTAACCCCAGTATGTCAAAAAAGCCGCTGAAATTATTATTGGCAAGTTCATTTAATTGAGACTAAAATTTGAGACTTATTATTAGCTTCCTTAAGCATCAATAAATTAATCAAAATTACCGCAGTATTTAATTTCGTGCGCTCTACCTTCTATTTGAAGTTTGTTCTCTAAAGTACACAAAGCTTGTTTCTGGAGTAATTAATTAAATGCCAGTTAACAGGTTATTCAAATATCACGCATATAAATGATTTATTGCCAATTTTTGCAGAATGAAACTTAGCGTAGGTGAACCACGTGATGCTTACTGCCGCAGATGTCCAAAGTGATGATGCTGGGGACTGGCCTTCAACAGGCGATAAAATCGAACGTTGTAAAGACCAACGTTGTTCCTCAAAAACGTTAATTTATTGGGTATGTGACTAATAACTATTTTTGTGCTGATTCTGTCCTCTTCTGATTTAATAATGCCCTATCCTGTTTTGTCCTGTGCTGATGGAAATTCAACAGCTTAACCTATGTAATTGTTCTATAAATAATACAATGTAAGTTAGCGTTACATAGATTCATGATCTCTTAGCCAATTCTGTTTCAAACAGTGTCCTGATTTGTCCTGTCCTGTTTTAGTCGTGTCATGTCTCTATTATAATTTATGCATTATAAAAGCAAGAAATAGCCTTAAGACTTACCATTGTACTTAATTTTGGTGTTGTTTGGTTCAAATTTTATGTAGTTTACATTCTTTTTATTAAGGGTTTAAGAGACTAGAGGTATTTAAATAGATTTATTTTATTATTTTATGAATTTAAATGAAAACAACAGTCATTTATTGGCATAATAATGAATTTTTTTATTGCAGAATTGGCGTCTGAACCAGTCTTGAAAGAACTATTGAACAAATCGAGTTGGCTTGTTTGAAGAACAGTTTGTGCCCACAATAACCAGAAATGGTATGCACTTTCTTTCATTATGGCCCCACTAAATGTATATTCGTCAAAACGTTCCAGATCAACCAAAACTGATACTGCTGGACAGATTCAAACACACATTTCAGAAAACCTTCCTTCAGAAAGCAATCCTATATATTAGGATCAAGATGTGAGTCTGCAACGACTATAAGACAAGTCCTGGCGTCATAAATTAAGAGAAGGATCCTACAGATATTCAGGCCCGTGGCTCGCATTTGCAAGTTAGGGGGCCATGGCCCCAACAGGGAGAGGAATACCCCCTGGCCCTCCGCTAGCCACGGCCATGCAGATATTGACTAACAGTTCATTCCAACACCACGACATTCCATGTTCTCTAGTTGTTTTAATTAAAACCTTCATTGATTTAACGGCTATTTAGCAGGGTTGACTAATATTAAAATCGGATTATTATCGACAATTTTAAAAACAAAATCAACGGTGGATTTAGACGCATGGTTTACGCGTTTATGCAGGCCTTTCACGTGAAAAACATTTATGCCGCGTAAGCACGAGCCACTGATTTGTTGTGAACAATTCAAATGCGCGATATGTTACTTAACATTACATTTTAACATTTGTATAGTGTGTTGTACGTACGAGGCTAATGAAATCAACATGATATTCTAATGAGGCTAGTCTACATTCTAATATGCTAATGATATTCGACCAGTGTTATCCCTTGTCGAAATTTCTTGAAAAACATTAAAGAAAATTCAATTTATTTTTTCATTGATTATAATCAAGATTTAATTATTTTCTATTAAAATCAGTTGATTTGATTATAATAGAATAAAATCATAAATCACCTAACCCTGCTAATTAGGTATAAACCATTCATAATAAATGTCATTATATATATATATATATATATATATATATATATATATATATATATACTGTATATATATATATATATATATATATATATATATATTCGCAAATTCCAATTTAATTTTGAATTTCGCAGGCGTCCTATATATATATATATATATATATATATAGACGCACATACTGACGAATTCTGAAAGAGCAATTTATGTGGAACTAAGAAAACTACACTATAAATTATCTAAAGAAGAGCAAATAGATTTTCTAAATAAATGTAAAGAGAACAAAGTTATACTAAAATTCTTAATGATATCACTTCCAATGCATTTAAAACCATTTTCCTGTTTCTTTAAACCAGGACAGCTAAGAGCATTAACTTCTACCATTAAAGATGCAAATATATGTAGAAGGAAAATAAAAGCAAATTTTGAAGAAATACTTGACAATTGTGCTCAAAAGAATTTCATCTTGCATCTACTAACTATTGATAACCATAAGAAACTAAGTATAATTAAGAAACGTCATGAAAAAAAGCTTATCAATTTAATCGAAAAAAATGACACTGATGTTGAACAGTTTAGTGTAAAGAACACTGTTCTCGATATTTTACATAGATGAAGAAACTGCTATATTATTTGGTATGAATATGAGTTGGCCAAGTAAATTTAATAAATTGAAAATCCAAGTTTACGGAGCAAACTTCTTCAATAATTTAATGTATAATTAAAAGATACCAAATAATTGCGAAACTTGGCGCAAAGATTTTTAAGAAACTTCTAAATAGTTACCTCAAACAACCCAAAATACCAAAGAAATTAAGGAATCTTATACATTCTTTAAACGAACTTTCCTTTGACAAATCAATAAATATATATATATAAATATGACACAGGTAATGGAGTTAAAGAGATGAATAAATCAGCGTATGTAACTAAGATGGAAGCAATTTTAAGTGGTACAAGTAAATTCAGAAAAGAAGACACATCCAAGATTACAACAAAGTTTATCTGAGAGGAAGAAAAACTCAATAAAAAGCTTCTAGAAATTAAAAAGAAGGGAGATATAACCAAGGAGCTTTCCTAACAATTTAGAAGCACGGGTTCACAGCCTTGCCGACTATATGGTCTTCCAGAAATACATAAAGATCTAAATAATCCACCAATGAGACCAAATGGCTTGATAAACTATTAAAAAAATACATTCCAACAAAATACAACATAAAAGATACGCCTGATTTTTTATCAAAATTACCACAAGCATTTAACTCGAATACCAATAATTTTCTAGTAAGTTACAATGTGAAGTCTATATTCACAAATATACCAATTAAAAGAATAATTGATCATATCATAGCAAATATTCCAGAAAAAGAGATATCAGTGACTCATGATACTTTTCGAAAATTATTATACACGTGTTGCCTTTCTACGCCATTTCTATTCAATAACAACATCTACAGCCAAATTGAAGGGATGGCAATTGGATCATCCTTAGGTCCCACAATGGCAGCATTCGCGGACATTTTCTAAAATATCTTAATAGTATTGTCCCGGAAATTCAATTTACCATGGAATTTCAAAAAGGCCATTAAATAAATTTTCTTGATGTCTGAATACACAATTTAAATAGTAAATATGAAACAAGTTGACACATCAAGGAGACAAATTCAGGATTATACATCCCGTATATTTCAAATTGCAACATATCCTACAAAATCAATACAATCAAGGCCTTATTTAATAGAGTAAAAATGATATCTTCAAATTACCAACATCTAGCATCTGCAGCTAACAAAATTTTTAACATTTTAGAAAATAACGGTTATTCTCAGAAACTGATCAAGAAATATTCTATTGCATTATTTTCAAATGAGACCACTATGTACGTTACCGAAAGAAACATTGATGAAACCGAAACTGATGTTTATTTAAAGCTTCCCTATATAAAAAGCCAAGTTAGAAATTTAAAGAAAAAAATTAGAATAATGAGTTCCAAATTAAAGAGGACAAAGATCGTTCCAATATTGACATCATACAAAATGAAAGATATGTTTCCAAACAAAGATCAAATTCCAAAAAATTTAGTTTCCTCCTTAGTTTATACATATAAATGTGATGATTGTGAAAAACCATACGTCGGGGAAACAAAGCGACATCTGGGTACAAAAATTAAGGAAAATATGAATGGGCACCTAAAATCCGAAATTTTTATGCACAAACATCAACTAAGAGAAGAAAATTTTTTCATCAGACTGAGATCAGAACATCATAAAATAGGAGAAGCATTAATAATTAAGCAATCAAACAAAGATAAATTATTAAATAAACAACTAAGCATGATATCATTAAACTTATTTTAAGAGCATGCAATGTTAAATTATATGAAGTGTGGTCTACTGTAAATATATTTGTTTTTACGCATATTTGTACTGATGATGTTTTAAATAAACGAAACCGGTCTATTTCTTTCATAGCGTCTATGTAAAACATGAATATAGAGAATATATA
>CABFPE010000282.1:152368-165313 GCA_900660155.1 Hofstenia miamia | reverse complement strand
CCCCCCCCCCCCCCCCGACAGATCCGCTACTGTTATTTTATTATTATACAGTTGATGAGTGTTTTTCTGTGATATCAATTGATACATTTCCTTGCTTAAAGGAAAAGTATTAATGTCAAATGTAATGTTGTTTAAAGAAGTGCCGCTATTATAAAGAAGTATAAAGAATTAAGAAAACATGAATAATATATTCAAACTGTGATATATAATAAATACATTTTGGAACCTTACTATAACCCTTTGGCTGTAACTCTAACGCAGTAGTCACAATAGAATTTTGAAAATGGAATATTCATTTTAGGAATACTTACCATATCGCAAAATACTACTGTAAATATTTATCAAATATGATATCTGTGGCACAATCAATTGCTCAATCGATTGTCAAATTATTGTTGGTAGATCATCAGCAACATTGTGTTTCTACATTAACAAAAGATAAATTTATCTGGGATTTTTTAATGTCTTCCTCGGATCTTTGAATATCTAATTCGGATCTTTGAATCAGTAGCCTACATAATACACTGCCAGCAACAAATTAATGGGAATCAAAAAGTTTCCTACATGTAGTAATTTGATTTTCTTTGAAATTAACTAAAAACAACATACAGCAATATTTTTTGAACAACAACCTATATTATCTTTTCACACATTTTTCTTTACAGACAAATAATTTTTTCCCAAATACATTAATAAACACCTTAAAAAACATTACAATAAATAAATGATGGAAGAAATATCGTTTTGCGAGTGTGCTAATAGCGAAATATGTGATTAATCCAAAGACAATTATCAAACACTGCAACGACCGTGCAAAAATAATATTGCATTGTTGCTCCATATGTTCTCATTTTCAGCGATTCTGCAAAGAGACCAGTTTCCAGAAAGCCTTGATAGAGGTATCCGAGAAATCTCTGTGATGCAGTGTCAGGATTTTGCAAAGTTCTTCAATATGCAAAACAAATATATCGTGATTTGTGATTTATCATTAACCTAAACAAGAAATGTTTTACTGTTACATGCGCCATACTTCCTAATCATCGAAAAATAAATATTTCATCTCGCAATTAATAAAATTTTAGTTAAAATGATTCAAATAGATTTACAAGTAAAAAAGATTTTGAAGTTTTCAAATGCGTGTGAGCGTATATTATGCTAATATGCCGTGGCTATGCCACTGGAAAATCACTAATATAAAATTACAGATAGTCGATCATTACAATTTTTGAGTCTCATGTCACAGAAATTATGGATTTTGAGTTACTTTTTACAGTTTTTCTTAAAATTGAGATTCATTTATATAAAAGAAAAGCAAGTTAATCATTTTAATGTAAGTCTAATTACATGAAAAAACACAGAATCCTGCATATTATATAATTAATGTAGATTGCTCATATCAGAGATGGAATCGGATCAGATCTTGAATCGGTTCGGATCTAAATTTTGGATCTGTTTCGGATCCAAAAATTGTTTAAAAATTGTGTATATTGTACATTTTATACATTACGAACATTTTAATATTTAATGCCACTAAGTTAGCTGATAATCTTAAACTAAGTGAAATTTTGTAATTGAATTACATTATTCATTCAACAGGTTACACGTTATTCTTTCCAACAATTTATAAAATTTGTGACGAATATTTCAAATCAGAAAATACGATTCATATTAGCTATCACATAAAGATAAAATTGTAAAGCAACCAAAAACATTTGTTTGTATGAACTTGCAAGTGGAAAAGCAGAAGAAACACAGAGAAGCAAGTGGAACAACTTAGTTGTTGTAAGCACCGCCAAAATTTAATGATAATAATAAATTTGAGATATTCTTCAATTAAAACTTTTCATGTAAGACGCACTGTAAGCAACTTGCAATGCCAATATCAATTTAGTTTTCAGGAGATTTGTGAATACTATAATCGCTAATACAAAATTTTTTATACCTTTGGCATAGCAATAATAGAGTATTAATTTATTTAATGTTGCTTTTATATAATTCAAAATTTGTAATCCAATCTAGTACCCAATTTCAATGAAAAGTAAAATTCAAAATTTATATTTAAATCTCAAATTTATCTTGAAAAAAAATTTTTTTAATGTCTTGCAATATACTGTATATTTTTTGCTATTGTTGTTTTTATCGCCTTAGCTGCAATTTTGAAGTAAGTCTTATCTTATTTTTTGAAACACTTTAAATTCTCAATTTATACTAACATTGCAAACATGGTGATTTTTGGATTTGTACAAAATATAATTAATGGGGTGGTAATACCATAACAAATGGATTTGTTATAGTTTTTGCATAGCAATGATCAAATTTCTTGTGGGTGGACAATTACAGATACAAGAAGCAATCTATTTCAAATATAGATAGATATTGGCCGACAATTTTAGACCCGTTTTGTGATCGTTGACAAAAACATTTTTTAAATTTTAAAAACTAATATCTAAATGGTCAATTTTCGAATACAAAGTTTATATGCTATTAATTTTAGTCTATTAAAAAGAAGAGGTTTCCGTCATAATGGGCGCCTATATTCCAAACCTTAAGCTTGCTACAGAAATTCCGCAGATAATTAAAAATTTTCTTTAAATATAATGTTTAAATATATGCCATCTAGCGACATGCTATGTAGATACTTATATATTCATGCACTTATGTATAAATTTGGATACTAATGCACACATGTAAATGTATTTTTACAAATTTAAATGTCTTACAGAAATATTTCTTTTTAATTAAATCAATTGTTGATTGATATGCAAAAGCTGCAAACGGGTCACCGGGCAACAAGGCAGTGATTTGCTGACGGGTTACATTGGATTAATGAGTGAAAGAAAACAATGTGAACAAAGGTGCTCATCTCAATGAGGTCAAATTTATTATATACTCTTAATAGTTTCAGAAACTATATGTTTTTTTTCATTTGATTCAGTTCTGACCAGTTAAATTTATGCTAGAAATAGAATGGAGTTAGATTAATAAATTTAATACATTTCTGCAAATAAAAGAATAATTCACAGACTGATATTTTAAATTATAAAAGAGTTAGCGCAGAGATGGGCATGGACAGGGGTGTATGCAGGATTTTTTTCCGTGGATGTTCCAACATTTTTTAAAATATTGAAAAAAATAGACCTTAAAAATATATTTTAAACCTTACACCGCAAAACACTAAAGTTAGAGAGTCATAGTAAAATTATATTCCATTAACTGTATTTGGGTTAGTTTGCGTGCACTGTTGCGAAATAGTAAGATTTGATATTTTTCAAATGTGGGCCTGTTTTTTCCAATACCTCGGCCCTGAACGATCTATGTCAAGTGGCGGATATAAAGGGGAATAGGAGGTATGGCATTCTCCTTCAGCAAAAAAATGAAAATGAATTTTCTTCAAACTTCATTTTCTCAGGACTCAGGAGCAGTATATCATCTAGATCTAAAGAGAGTTCATTCCTCAAGAAAGGGCGTATTTGGTAATTGCACGCGCGTCGCCGGTTGGCCAACTATTGAAACCGCGAGCGGCCAAGTCTACTTAAGAAGGATTAACTGAAACCGCCGGTTTGGAATGTATTAGTTAATTCAAACTCGCGTAGCCGGTTGGCCAACTGTATTTGTTAATATACACTCGTACAAATAGTGCCCGCGGATTTCATTTTCTAATTCAACGCTAGTTGAATATTTACGATTCAAGTTCGAATATTTTTTTGAAGAATAGGCCTATTCCGAATTCGGTCACCATTTTTTCAAATTTCATAGTTTTGTTTCGCTAAACATATTTATTTGCAGTGTATAAAGCAAGTGAAATTTAAAATAATATATTTTTTCAAGGGATTTTCATTCGAGTCTGAGTAAAAGTATTAATGAATTCTTTTCAGAGTCTTTTGATGAAGTTTTGCGAATTAATGCGAGTTGGAGTTTTCAAAATTCCGAGTACTTGAAAACCCTGTTTGCATTGGTTCATTATCAGCTGCGCAATTTTTACTTGCTTAAATGTCTTCACCACCACAATACGTGTCTAGCATTTGGCGACCTGATAGCTTGTGTGATCAACCAGAGATCATATTGCATGATTTTGGAGATGGTTCAACAAGTCACTCACACACAAATTCAGCCAGAATTTCAAGTGGAGAGATGAAAGTAAAATATAAATATATAAAATAAAATGCAATAATTCAGCTAATGTACTTAATTTACGAAAATTTTAAATGTCTGTTACCAATTAAAAATACAGGCAAGTATACAGACTCGATCGTGAAGTTTACAATTATAATTACGACTAAATCATTTGGAATGGTTGGCGCGAGCGTCGTAAGCAAATAGAATTTAAGAGTGGTGAATTAACTAATACAGTCGGAATTATTCGGTTGCCGCTCGCGTGCATTAGCAAATACACCCAATATCAAAATTCAATTCATATTCATATTAATATAGTAAGTGCAAGCATCTACTCTATACAAACTCATTTGATAGATATGATGCAGTTATGGTCACCCTAATGGAATTAAATTGAGAACTCCATGGATCACATAAACAAACCATAAACTGTTGAATAGAATATGCGAATATGCATGGTCTTCGAGTTAAGCATGAAAGTCAATGCTTTGAATAGATAAAACATGGTCAACTAGAAATACAACACTGACTATATTCCTAGTTGTTCATGGTGGAAAACACACTTACCAAATGCAGAAAGAAATTTACTAAGTTCTGAAGGTGTTGTCGATTATGAAAACACTCTCTCAAATCTTTCTTATTAAGCAGAATCTTCACTATGTGGATGCTGTTGGATACAAATGGCGTAGTTCACGATATCGAGCACTATGTAGGTAAAAATGTATTTTTGTATATAGTGATTGTGAATGCGTTTATTAAATATTCTCAAATTGTTGCTCAGCTTTAATGAATAGTTCTAGAACAGAGAAGCTATGAACTGTTCGATAATAACTTCACTTGAATTATGATGGTCAAAATCATATGATATTTTCACAGTAGGAACTTTATCATTAAGCACATTAATAAATCTGTTACTGCCCGCTAATAATGACATAAAAATAGTCTTATTGGCACCAGTTTCAGTTATTTGCCTAAATTGTATCACCCACTATGACTACACAGGGTTGCTGCAACAATATATATTCGACTTATTCTACCTACTACTAGTTGCAAATATTTGTAGAAATTTGCTGCTTCATTCATGTTCATAATTAATTATTTACTTTGTTTTTACACGATTTACATATATAGTTAAAGTACTTGTCATTTGGCAACTATTTTTTTGTCATTCCATACAAATATAAATTCATTAGAATGAAATGGTTGCGAACGGTATGCATAAAAATCTACAATCAAGGTAAAAAATTCCAAATAAAATTGTTGTTGTCATATGTAAACAAACTCTAAAATTGCATATTTTGCAATGCCACAACAATTATATTCATATTTGAAAACTAGTTTCCTCCAAAATCACATACATTCCAAAAGATGTAGTTTTTTTATATAGAAGTGCACATGCATTTGTATAAAACTGGTAATTTGTCAAATCATATTCTACCAGCAATTTTCTTTGGATCCGCCCCTGTCAATGTCGGTTTCTGATTTAGCTAAAGTTAAATTAAGGAATTGAACTTTGCTAGCGCTTTCGCTTCATAAAAACTATGATGGTACTTTATTTCATATCCTAAATTATGAGAGACGTGACAAACCTATTCTTAAAATATATTTGCGTTTAATAATGAGGCGAAACAATATTTCAGTGAAAGCTAGGATGATGTATATGCAAGTATGCTGTTAGCAAACCCATTCAAGCAAATATTATTTTAAAACGAGTCACCTGGTGATATTGATGTGCTGTGCAACGCAAGGTATTTTAAAATCAATTCAATTCCAATTTAGTGCAAGCGTAGGCCTATATCAGTTCGTTTATAGTCCAATTTTACCGGATCTCACAAGGTCATCGAGTTCAATGCCATCCGGGTCACCGGGTCACATTTTATGACCCGCTTGAAACTCTGATATATGTGTATATATATATATATGTATATATCTAATATAAACAAGACCTGGTACTTTCGCTTTTAAACATGTTTAAAATTTATCGAGAAATATCAGCTTATCTACATGATGTCTAAGCAGCTTTAGCACCAAAGCATAAACCTCCAAAAATAAACCAACCAGATTTTCACATTTAAATATTTCCTCATTGTGATAAAATATTTCGAAACAGAAATTTGAAAGATTAAATCAAGGAAAACTACATATGCAAAATAATGATTATATTAATTAGCAACAAATACGTCATTGATCAATGGAGGTGAATAGAAGGTAAAGAAATCGAAAGCATCAATTTGCATATAATTTGTCTGTAAAGCTGAAATCAATGTTACTTCATCACACTCCATTGAATTTTGTAATAGATATCTTTTAGAATTTTTCATTCGAAATCTCGTCAGGCATGCCGTTGTGTGTGCGTTTTTTCACACAAAAACCAACACAACATAACAGTGTATCAAAAAGGAATTTGCAAGATAACAACTGTTTTGATTAGAGTCCTGCGAGAACGGACAAAAAACAAAATACGGTACCGGACTAATTTGAAATAATATTTGAATCTATGTTGCATTATATTTCCAATTTTAATATATTTGCCAAGCAAACAAATGTCTGTAATATCTCAATTTATTTCTAATGATTAATTTTAGCACATTTAATTACATTACTGTACTAGAAATAGATGTACGTTAGCAAATCTCACAAAACTGCACCGGGATGGAGATCACGGTCCCAAAATATAATTACAGTAAGCAAAGGTGGTAATTAAGTTGATGCACAATTGTAATACTTGTCGAATCGGGTCTGTTCGGGTAGAGATATTAAATTTCCAATCGAGTTAAGCTAATAATATTTACTAAATATTTTAAAGTAGTTCATATTTACGTGAAATTCACATACATGTAAATGATATTAGACGTTATTTACAATGAAATTATTACATTTGATTGGCTATTTGGCAATTTCAATTCAGTACCCAATGACTATTATGATTACGATATATGAAGCTTCAAATGAGATTATACAGCTAAATTTAAGGAAACATGTATAAAACTTATATTTCGAATGTTATCTGTTCAGCCCAAGCATCAAGGACGCAATCGAGAACATGATTTTTCTTCATGTCTACTGATGTAAGTTGCGAATGCAAGGGGATACAGTTCAATGTTCTCCGGACAGGTTTTTAAAATTTATTTGGATTGGTTAAATAAATCAAAAATATATTTGTACATAAAAACCATGTAATGAATAGATTTCTTGTATCAAAGGAAAAATAGTAAATTTTTCATATGTGAAACACTCACCAGAAATAATTTTCTTGAAAAATGTTTAAAACTATTATATTTTAGTTAATGAAGACGTAGATTTCGTAAATTATATATCCTAATCCGCCTTGGATCGTAGTTTTCAATCGATGTTGGTAACCGTGGCATACGCAAGGGCCCATGGTGGAAAGTCCTCAGTCAGGCTTTCAAAGTTGATTTTGATTAGCTAAATCAAAATTTTTTTGGTGACTTCCAGGGTTTATTTTTTTAAATATGTTGACAAATTTTTGGTCACAACTGAGATGTCCCCGTCACAAAATTCTGGGTCTTCCCCTGTTTGGCAACATTTTCAGTCTCTGCAAAAACGTGTAAATTAGAAAATAAATAGTTAACTATTGTCACAACTCGCCTCAATATCAATTGCCTCACTCTGCATCAGAGTTGAACTTGCGTTACATCTTCTGATCCATCATCCATATGACCCACCAATATAATGATTTTTGACAAAAAAATTGAAAGCAATAATATAGAACTGCAAATTATCCTTAGAATTTTTATTGTCTTAAGCAAGCTTTTTAACATTGAAAAAAACCCTTTTATAGAAGCAGCAGGAAAGCATCTTATAACATGGTGACAGCTTTTGAATCATTAAAACCTTAGCCACTTGAAGTAGATGACATTAATATTTCACACGAATGGATTCGCTGGAAAAGAGATTTTGAATTATTTCTTCTAGCAACGAACTTGCCCAAAAATCAGATAGCGTTAGAATAATGCTTCTACAGATAACCATTGGTCAACATGCTTTGGAAATTTTCGATAATCTCACTTGAGGAGATTGCGAGGATAACTAAAGTTTTCAGTCGTTATCAAAAAATGTGATTAATATTTTAGTAAAGAACCTAATGAAACTTTCGAAAGATATAAGTTCTTCAGTAAAAAAGAGACGGATTAAAGATTGATACATTTGTTAATTTATTGGGGACACTTTCGCGAAATTGCAACTTTCAGAACTAACAGACAGCCTAATACCTGATCAACTTGTCATCACAATGACAGAAGATGGACTACAAGAGCGTTTGCTAAAGGAGCAAAACCTTACCTTAAGCAGTGCAATCGCAGTCTGTAAATGCTTTGCACAAATCAAATCACTGAAGAATTGTGAAACACCAGAAAACATGGAGTGCAAAAAGAAGTGGAGAGCGATGCAATTGGACCTTATCATAAAGCTTCGCCAACCTTCAAACACTCATGCAACAATAAGAACAGCAGCATAGATTGTCGGCAATGTGGACGCAGACAGCATCGTAGAAATTGTCCAGCATACGGAAAAAGATATAACAAGTGTAATAGTCCAAATCACTTCTCAACAATGTGCAGAATACATCTACAAAGAAAACACAAAATTGGTACTGTCAATGAAGCATACTCGTCTAGTGATGAAGAAAACGATGAAGAATATAGTCGTGATTCGATTACAAAAAGTGAATGCAGGAAAATTGTATCAATTAAAACCATAGCTTTGATTAACAGGCGAAAAATCAAAATGAAGGTCGACTCAGGGCTCTAGTGTAATGTTCTTTCTCTTCAAGATTTCAAGTCGCTTGGGCTTATTAATCAACTGATAAAACCGTTCAAAGTTAGATTAACTGGTTATGGAGGCAACAGGGTACCAGTAAAGGGAGCCTGCTCTTTACCCATAATCTTGGGCAGTAAAAGAAGAAAGTCGAATGCTGATTTCATTATATGCTCAGAAGATGTTACCCCAATTTTAAGCTTGAAAATTTGCTTATAAAATGACCTCCTGCAAGTAAATTTTAAGAAAGACTCTCTTGTTCACTATATATCAAAGAATGTATTTACCAAACCTCAGTTTTTTCGGGTAGGGTCCGGAAGAGTGTAACGCTATGCTTTTCAATGCTGCCCTCCCGACCTAAATTGAACGACGACTCACCACATGCCATAACAAACCACTACTCTGATATCTTGAAAGGATTAGGACACTACGAAGTAAAATATGATATAAAGTTAAAACCCAGTGCAATACCTGTCATACATCCTCCTAGAAGAGTTCCAAATACAATCTTAGATAAATTGAGAGATAAGTTAAGCAAATTGGAAGTAAATAATGTTATTATAAAGGTAGAAGATAATGCAAACTGGTTAACAGTCTCGTGATTGCAGAAAAACGAAATGGATGCTAAGCAATTAAACTCGTACATCATCCGAAAACATCATTTTCCACCAAATCATCCACGCCTTCGAGAATTCTTCAATGGTAAATCAAAATTTTCTGTAATTGATCTTTCTAATGCCCTATCTATGCACCTTCAACCCCCATTTGGACGTTATCGTTGGAACCGCCTTCCTAATGCACTTTGCTCTGCGTCTGACAAATCCCAGCAGATGATAGACAAGATATTTGGAGGTTTGCCAAATGTTATTGCCATCCATGATGATCTCAGTATTGCAAAAAATGAAGAAACGGACCATGATGCTATATTACGAAACGTTTTTTGAAAAAGCACGAGAACATAACATTAAGTTCAATATTGATAAATTTCAGTACAGAAAAACCTCAGTAAAGTACATCGGCTTTATTGTAGATCGACATGGATTTCACCCAGATCACGAAAAGACAATGACAATTGCAAACTACCCTACACCAAGTGAAAAGAGATTCTTAGGAATGGAAAATTTATTTTGCTAATTTATTCCACAAATGTTCAAAAACCACAGCACCTCTACGCTCACTGATAAGAATATACATTCAATAGCAATGGAACCCCGAACATACAACTGCGTTTGAAACAATTAAACAAATTCTTGCTTCAAAATCTGTTCTGAAACATTTCAATAGTAACTCAAAATCGACATTATAAGTTGATTCTTCAGGATATTCACTTGGCGCTGTGCTATTGTAAGAAAGAAGACCTTGCGCTGGTGCTGGCAGGTCACTAACACCTACAGAACAAAACTAATCACAAATCGAAAAAGAGCTTCTTGCTGCTGTCTATGGATGTACAAAATTTGATGAATACATTTATGGAACATGCTTTACACTACATTCTGATCACAATCCACTGGAAGTCATCCAAAAAAACAAATTCACGATACACCACCTCAAGTTCAAAGGCTGCTTCTGGCCTTAACAAAATACCCAGCAGCATCAATCAAATATCTTCCAGGAAATGGATGGTTCTAGCCGACGCATTGTCACGAGTTAGATATCAGGGAAGCTCAGATATTGATCACAAATTAGACAATGAACTATCATTTGTCAGGTCCTAAAACGTAGTCTTAACCCGATTGACAAAAGAATGAAGACGAGCCTAGCAGAGCGCCCAAAATACGACACTCAACTGTCCAGAGTGATATCATTTATTCAAAACGGCTGGCCAGAAAAGTTACCATAGAAGGATAATTATTTGACTCAATTTTGGAAATTAAGATAGTTGATCGAATCATTTTAAAGGGCGACCGAATAATCATACCTTCTTCCATAAAATACAAACTTCTTGAACTCATTCATGCTGCACACGAAGGAATGAGAAGAATATTTTTCTGGCAAAGAAAGCTACTATTGAGAGAAAATGAGTGAAGACATTGAAAAATATGCAAAAAGATGTCTTAAGTGTAATATGGATAGTCCTATGAATAGAAGACAACCAATGATACCACATGAGAGACAAAATGTTCCTTGGATTAAAACTGCGTTTGATGTTGCTGAATACAATGGATCAAATTATTTAATAACAATAGACTACTACTCCCGCTTTATAGTATGCAAACAATTGAAAAATAAAACGGCTTAAAGTAGTTTTTTCATATTTTGGAACACCGAGAGAAATAATTGCTGACAACAATCCATCCAACTCATTTAAAATGAAAGAATTTGAAAAGAGCTATTGCTTTAAGTTTACAACGTCTAGTTCTTTATATCCAAGATCCAATGGATTAGCAGAAAAAACAATTCACATATTCAAGAAAATCATTAAAAGGTGCGATGACATACACTATGGAATACTGTTGCATAACAACACTCCAAAATCGTATTTAACGGCGTCACGTGCACAGTTTCTTCAAAGTAGAATTCTAAGAACAATGATTCCAACAGTAGTGAAACATCTACTACCTAATTTATCCTATCATCATGACATTGACAAGAAAAACATGATCCCACAAAAGAATAAAAAAACCTACTACGACCATGGAACAAGAATTCTAAGTGAACTCAAACCTGAAGAAATCGTAATTATAAAATATCTTCAAAATGAAGCAGGACATATTATATCTAAAGCAAATGAGCCTCGATCTTACTGGATTAAAGTAAAAGGAAGTGGGAATATGATAAGAAGAAACAAACAACATCTGCAACCAACGTGCAAATGAGTATATAAGGCTTGGTTGGTATGATGATTACTTGCCACCTGACATTGAGTAAATCCACACTCCCACTCGTTTGTTAAGAAGATCTAATCGCACAAGAAAAGATGTTGATAGATATGGTATATATGTATCTCATTAAAGAAGAAGGCTATGGTAATATTATAGTACCACGCGGAATTAACCTGTTCCTGTCNTTTACCTTTTTAACAAGCCCATTATATATATATATATATATATATATATATATGTAAATGTACTAATGTGATTTTAATGTACTCGTATTGCTTAACCTTATAACACTTGCTAGTTTCAGCAATCGATATTCTATAAAATTTAAAGAACCGATTGCTCCAATTATTCATGTAAAAATATATTTTCAAGAATCCAAAATTGTGGTTGATTAAGACTCAAAGCATTTTACAAGTCCAATTTCATTTCATAGTAATTTTGCATTATTGCCTCATTGATAGGATAGCAATTCTTCCTATATCAACAATGACACCCGTAGTAATGTCATTGCCAAATATTAAAACAGTAATTAAATACTTGCTCTAACTTATCTTTATTTTTATAGTTAAAAATTGTGCAGTGATATTTTCCCATGTGTTTGTAAACAAGGAATTTATATTTTTAAAAGCTAAACGAATCATCTCAAGAAATTTGAATCGTTTTAATTGCACACCACTAAGCGGGGGAAATAAAAGTGACTTGTTTAAAATAAGTTTTGTGTGATAACTCTACTGGCAAGCTCATTCCATGCTTTATAACAAAGTGAAACAGCGCGATTTAAACATGAAGGCTTAGTCAGCTATAAATCATCGTAGATGGTTTTTTAGATAAATATGTTTTGGTGTAAAACCTGTTTGAAATTATACATTTTGCCATCTTGCAAAACAGGATATTTTTCGAGTAATTAGATGAATAATAGGTCAATAACAGCGTGTGTCACCACATAACATATTATTTCAAGTGTTTTGGCTTTCAGTTCTGATAGGCAACAGGCAATGGAGACGTCTGCAACACATACGGAAGCTACTAAAGAAAATTCTTTGGAATAAATCAATTTAATTGAGAGCTTTCCAATTATTTGGAATACAGTAATTTAAAAAACGAAAACCTTAAGACAGGGGCGCACACATCTTTTTCTCTGAGGAGAGGAACTATATATATATATATATATATATATATATATATATATATGCATATGCGCAAAATTAGAAGCCAATATTCTGATAGTGTAATG
>CABFPE010000282.1:134092-144905 GCA_900660155.1 Hofstenia miamia | reverse complement strand
GATTGCTTTTTGCTGTAAATCAGGCCTTCCATTGCGGGGCGATAGAGATAGCGGGCCAATCCAACTAACAGATTCGATGGAGAAAATTAATGTGACCCAAGGGAACCTTCGCTCCATTTTACAGTTTCGCGCATTAAGTGGTGATTTATTGCTATCAGATCATGCTCAGAATACTAAGAAAAATGCAACATATGTTTGCCCTAGATCTCAGAATGAATTGATTGATTGATTGCATAGGAGATTATGTGCTCCAAACAATTGTCCAAAACATCAAAGAATCCAAGTTTTTCACTATGATCGTTGATGAAACCACTGATGTGGGCCGTCAAGAGCAAGTATCTTTGTGCATTCGTCATGTACACAAAAGCACACTCAGAGAGGATTTTGTTGGGTTTGTGATGTAATTGATTGCACTGCAGATGGCCTTTCCCACAGTATTTTGCAACGACTATTCAAAATTGGCCTTGATCCAACATTTATGGTTGGTCAGAGTTATGATGAGGCAGCGAATATGTCTGGTATAAGAACTGGAGTCTAAGCAAAGATTCAAAAAGAGTATCCTTCCGCAATTTACATACACTGTCTCAATCACTGCCTGAATTTGACTATTAGAAAAAGGTCAAATGTTAGTGCCATTAGCAATGCTTTCAATACAATTTAAAAAATTATATCAATGTTCCGGAATTCAGCAAAGAAGTCTCATGCATTTGAAGAACCGTGAAAGATATGCACCCCAATCTTAAACGGACTGTTTTACAACAATTATCAGACACCCGTTGGGTAGAAAGACATGAGTCGGTGTTATCTTTCTGCAAGTTATTCAATGCTGTGTCCACAATCCTGCAAGATATTTCAATATGGCAAAATGATACTTCAGCAGTTGGTAACTTTTTTTCTCAAAAATATTTAACACGTTCATTTTCATAGATGCAATCTCCTACTTTGCAGCAATATCTCGATCGGAATTTTCAATTCCTCTCATCACTTTGAAGCATGTTTTGGGGCTCATGAAAGTGGTTAGTGTGGCTCTGCAAGGTCCTCAAATGGAATTAACTGGAGCAATCGAGCATGTTGGAATTATCAAATCTGTACTCCAAGATTGGCGCAATGGTAGTGGATCTGGATGCTACAGTCAAATTGTGCATGAAGCAAACGAAATAGTTGGCGAATTGTCCATTGATCGTCTGCCAGGAGCTCAGAGAGGACGGCGTACTGGTACTACAGATCCTCTTGATTTCTACTGACAAATTATTTTTATACCCTATTTAGACTACGTTATTAATGATTTGACAGATCGTTTCAACTCCCACATAACACAAGCAATGAAAATCATTAAGCTAATCCCATCTTATATCCACAGCAACAGTGTCACAATTGAAGAAATAAAAGAAGTTGGAGCTCCCTTCTTGAATTTTTGCCACCCTGCCTGTGACAACTTGCACTGCAGAAGGTCGTTCTCATCACTTCGATTGCTAAGACCTATCTAAGATCTAGGATGACAGAAGACAGACTATCAAGCATGGCCATCATTTACATTAACAAGGAAGTTGTTACAGATATTGATAGTTTTTGATAAATGTGCATTAAACAACCGACGTTTGATATTTAATTAAATGATTGTTTGTTAACTTGTCCCTCCTCCCCCAGAAAAAATCCTGTGTACGTTCCTGAATACTACTACATTAGTTTGAGATGATGTGAATATTTGATATAGGGATGTTCAACAATGCAGATTTTGCGATCTCCATTAAATGAAATGTTGCCCACATACTATTAACGTTGCCATCGTAATGATGAGGACTTTTTAAAACCATAATTTTCATAATCCGGATTATGTGGTTGAAAATTTTGGAAAGTTAAGTAAGCCTAATGTTTGAGACAAATTCTAAACATTTCTTCGCGGTGGTTTGTATTGCAATGTATGCGTCTACACACTGTGTGACAACAGCTTAAACTAATTGCGTGGTTAACAACATAGTTTTTGTTTACCCAATCACTCACAGTGTGCAGAAAAGCTGAACCTCTAATCAGTGTCATATACAAAATAAACAAAAATATTTAGTTTTTTAGTAAAATTTACAACAGTTTTTAAAATATTTAACATTAATGTATGTATTAATTTTGATTATTACTGAATGTTGACAAATTTCTTTAAAACACAACATGGCCTCATTCTTTCTCTGTTACCCCCGTCGCGCACTGCCGTTAAGTTAAGTTAATTGCTAAGTTGAGGTTCAGCTAATCCGTCGCACACTGCTGTTAAAGTAACCTTAACTTAAGCTTTAACGGCAGTGTGCGACGGAATTTCTTAAGTTAAGGCTAACCGCAAAGTGAACCGTAACGTTTTGTCTAGAGTTAAGTTAAGTTTACCTTAACGGTAGCGTGAGACGGTTTCGTTAAGTAAAGGTTTTTTGTTGACTGATTTTGACAATAGTTAAATAGAATTTGTATATGCATTATTAAATTGGCGTAAAAAACAGTAGAAATTAACATGCCAATCAGGTGACGATTATATTGTAATTGAGTAGCGTCAAGAACATATGCCCGCGTTTAATAAAAACAATGCATTTAGAATAAACCAGTGATTTCATTGGTTAAAACAAAGATGTTTCATTCACACTACAAGTGCAAATATTGTTTATCATCAAATTTTGTATCAAAAACTGAAATCCTATGGCTTTGACGTGCATAGCATTGATTTAATAAAAAGTTTCCTAAGTAAAAGAAGACAACAAGTAAAAATTGTTATTACATATTCTGATTGGTTAGTTCCCTATAATGGCGTACCACAAGGATCTATAATGGGACCTCTTTTATTTAACTTATATATTATGACCTGCAGAAATACACCGATGGTTGTACAACTTACCAATATGCGGATGACACGTGCATTGCTGTTGAGCACACCAATCCCTATGCTGCTACAAATATATTTAAAAAAATCTAATTTTATTGCAACAATATTTTAATAAAAATTATTTAACTATAAATGTTACAAAAACAATTCACTATATTTTCTCCAAATGAATGCAAAAGTATTTCCAATAATATCCATCTTGCAATAAATAATGATGAAATAAAATAAGTAGATACAATTAAATACTTGGGTTTCGATATAAATAGGGACTTGGATTTTGGTGAATTCATTGCAAAGAAAATTAGAAGCATGAATGTCGGTATACAGTATATCCGTGAATTGAAGCCATTCACCCAAAGCGCACAAATAATACATTCTTTTGTAATAAGCCAATTTTCAAATGCCTGCTTACTACTTAATGGAATCAAAATTAACAGAATTGAGCAATTAACCACAACATTTAACCGTGCAGTCTGGACACCGTTTCAATGTGATAAACAACAAACATATGTACAAAAGTATAATTTGCTTTCTCCGAAATACCTGATTAAATTTACTATTTTGTTATTTTTCTACAATTATTTCTGTAAATTAACTCATCCATCCCCATTTTTAGACTGCTTATTAAAATTTAACTCACGCACTCACGCATGTACTACATCTGTTTTTAATAAGTCTTCCTATTGGGAAAAGTCCTTCATTTATAATACAGTCAAGTTTTGGAACAACTGAGATAACAGCATAAAAACTGTAAAAAGTTATNTTCATGGTCCTCAGAGTAAGTTGAGGCAAGAATCTGAACTTCTGCCCAGTTGGTCTCTTTATCAACATTCTTTTCGATTAGTATAGCTCAAATCTCTCATTGTTAGATTAACTAACTGCAAGCATTGTAGCATTTCTCCTTGGGATTTAAAGTAAACAATGATAATTATGTCTCAACATTGATGAATTTCTCTTTGTGCAACCCCAAATCTAATTAAAAAAATAACTATGACATTTTTTGGCGTCCATTTCTTAGAAATATGTAGACAAATCATGGGTAGCAGAATTCTTTATTCCAGTACTGTATTATTTATTAAATAGTTAAAAGTTATGCATTAATTATTACTGTGAACGTTACTTGTTACATAATATAAGAGTTTGGAAATTAATAAATACTGGTTTATTACGTAATAATTTTGCAAGTTAATTTTGGTTGTAAAAGGTTGTAACTACGTTACATCAAGACCTACTATAAACACAGCCGCGACAAAGGAAATTAGATCACAAAATAATGAGGCCATTGGTATTTTCAGATTTTGTTTTAATTCTTACATTAATATAATAGTTTATGGGATCATATTTCATAGGCCTACTAAATACATGGCCGAATACCTCACAGCATGTAGTATTTAACAGGAGATCATTGTGTAAATTACAGTTTTTAATGATATTTTTATTCATTTATTAAACACAAAAATAAGATTATTTTTTCTTCAGACATTCCATATGATTTAATCGAATTGAATCATTGAAGTACTTTTTAATGTTAAAGACACATTTATAAAAGTCATAAATATGACACATGCAATTCTTAAAATAATCTGTACAGTACAAATAAACCAATTTAAAAGTTTTGCCTAAATTAGTTAGGAATACCCGTTGCAATTTTCCATTGCGATGTTGGTAGCTTTTCCCATTAAACAGCAAAAAAGAAGGGAAGCTCAACACAGCATCACTCTAATTCACTAGCGGCTTACATAACTGGGCACAGAGGCGTTTTTGAAATAAATGAGAAAAATCCGGTTAGAATGATTACTATCATCAAGTATTTCTGCATTCAGAAAATTTTATAATCAATATACCCGTCAATGAGAGATCCAGGTCATCACAAAAGAATTTAAAATTTTTATAAAAAATCTACGTCATGCAAGAAAAGCAAACATCAATTTCGATAAAAACACTACATTGTCGAACCCAAATAACTTTCCGATGCTTTAAGCCCTGGGAACGGGGAAATCACAGCAATGGCATATGGATTGTTTAATGGGTTGTAATAACAACGATATATTTATTTATTTATTTACTTTTAATTTTAATGAATACACATGCATTATCTATGATTAAAGTCTTTCACTTGAATATTCTATTATGCCTGGAATGTAGAAAAGGGGATTGAGCGGCCCAGAATCTATTATCTTGTCATATAGTTTCTTATCTGACCTTGCACCTCCTGTGCAATCGGCGTAAATTCATATATTAGACCAAGTCTAACAGCTTTCCTCTGAACATCGTCAATCTTTTTTTAGCATATACTTAGCTGGGCCGCCCCGGACATCTATGTCACTTATCGTTGCACAATAGTAACTTGGGCTACCAACACTCCCTTGGGGGACTCCTTGGTTGATTATTAAGTATCCAGAATCCTTGCCATGGAAGTCTGTATAATGTTTTCGTGAAGTGAGAGAACTAGCTACCCAGTTGACGCGATATTCCTTCAACAATACTACTGTGAAAGATTGTATCAAAGGCCTTTGTCATGCCTGAATGGTATCAAATTCATTATACATAGGAATTGTAATCTTCTTTAAACTCTTATCTTTATAGTTAATTTGTTAGTTCATCAGTATTAGCTAAACTAACTTAGTTAGATGCAATGTTGTATGTACCAATACGCCAGACTTTTTGGTAATGATGGCTAAATTTCAACACGCGTCTCAAGAAATTATCACAAAGATGCGACTTTAATGGCCCAGTTGTGCATCACAAATGCTAGTAATCCAGAATTGTCTATTGATGCGCAATTCAATACTGCTCTACGAACTGAAATTGAGAAAATCGAAAGTGCCTCAGGCCTATTATTAGTACGATTGCTTTTTGCTGTAAATCAGGCCTTCCATTGCGGGGCGATAGAGATAGCGGGCCAATCCAACTAACAGATTCGATGGAGAAAATTAATGTGACCCAAGGGAACCTTCGCTCCATTTTACAGTTTCGCGCATTAAGTGGTGATTTATTGCTATCAGATCATGCTCAGAATACTAAGAAAAATGCAACATATGTTTGCCCTAGATCTCAGAATGAATTGATTGATTGATTGCATAGGAGATTATGTGCTCCAAACAATTGTCCAAAACATCAAAGAATCCAAGTTTTTCACTATGATCGTTGATGAAACCACTGATGTGGGCCGTCAAGAGCAAGTATCTTTGTGCATTCGTCATGTACACAAAAGCACACTCAGAGAGGATTTTGTTGGGTTTGTGATGTAATTGATTGCACTGCAGATGGCCTTTCCCACAGTATTTTGCAACGACTATTCAAAATTGGCCTTGATCCAACATTTATGGTTGGTCAGAGTTATGATGAGGCAGCGAATATGTCTGGTATAAGAACTGGAGTCTAAGCAAAGATTCAAAAAGAGTATCCTTCCGCAATTTACATACACTGTCTCAATCACTGCCTGAATTTGACTATTAGAAAAAGGTCAAATGTTAGTGCCATTAGCAATGCTTTCAATACAATTTAAAAAATTATATCAATGTTCCGGAATTCAGCAAAGAAGTCTCATGCATTTGAAGAACCGTGAAAGATATGCACCCCAATCTTAAACGGACTGTTTTACAACAATTATCAGACACCCGTTGGGTAGAAAGACATGAGTCGGTGTTATCTTTCTGCAAGTTATTCAATGCTGTGTCCACAATCCTGCAAGATATTTCAATATGGCAAAATGATACTTCAGCAGTTGGTAACTTTTTTTCTCAAAAATATTTAACACGTTCATTTTCATAGATGCAATCTCCTACTTTGCAGCAATATCTCGATCGGAATTTTCAATTCCTCTCATCACTTTGAAGCATGTTTTGGGGCTCATGAAAGTGGTTAGTGTGGCTCTGCAAGGTCCTCAAATGGAATTAACTGGAGCAATCGAGCATGTTGGAATTATCAAATCTGTACTCCAAGATTGGCGCAATGGTAGTGGATCTGGATGCTACAGTCAAATTGTGCATGAAGCAAACGAAATAGTTGGCGAATTGTCCATTGATCGTCTGCCAGGAGCTCAGAGAGGACGGCGTACTGGTACTACAGATCCTCTTGATTTCTACTGACAAATTATTTTTATACCCTATTTAGACTACGTTATTAATGATTTGACAGATCGTTTCAACTCCCACATAACACAAGCAATGAAAATCATTAAGCTAATCCCATCTTATATCCACAGCAACAGTGTCACAATTGAAGAAATAAAAGAAGTTGGAGCTCCCTTCTTGAATTTTTGCCACCCTGCCTGTGACAACTTGCACTGCAGAAGGTCGTTCTCATCACTTCGATTGCTAAGACCTATCTAAGATCTAGGATGACAGAAGACAGACTATCAAGCATGGCCATCATTTACATTAACAAGGAAGTTGTTACAGATATTGATAGTTTTTGATAAATGTGCATTAAACAACCGACGTTTGATATTTAATTAAATGATTGTTTGTTAACTTGTCCCTCCTCCCCCAGAAAAAATCCTGTGTACGTTCCTGAATACTACTACATTAGTTTGAGATGATGTGAATATTTGATATAGGGATGTTCAACAATGCAGATTTTGCGATCTCCATTAAATGAAATGTTGCCCACATACTATTAACGTTGCCATCGTAATGATGAGGACTTTTTAAAACCATAATTTTCATAATCCGGATTATGTGGTTGAAAATTTTGGAAAGTTAAGTAAGCCTAATGTTTGAGACAAATTCTAAACATTTCTTCGCGGTGGTTTGTATTGCAATGTATGCGTCTACACACTGTGTGACAACAGCTTAAACTAATTGCGTGGTTAACAACATAGTTTTTGTTTACCCAATCACTCACAGTGTGCAGAAAAGCTGAACCTCTAATCAGTGTCATATACAAAATAAACAAAAATATTTAGTTTTTTAGTAAAATTTACAACAGTTTTTAAAATATTTAACATTAATGTATGTATTAATTTTGATTATTACTGAATGTTGACAAATTTCTTTAAAACACAACATGGCCTCATTCTTTCTCTGTTACCCCCGTCGCGCACTGCCGTTAAGTTAAGTTAATTGCTAAGTTGAGGTTCAGCTAATCCGTCGCACACTGCTGTTAAAGTAACCTTAACTTAAGCTTTAACGGCAGTGTGCGACGGAATTTCTTAAGTTAAGGCTAACCGCAAAGTGAACCGTAACGTTTTGTCTAGAGTTAAGTTAAGTTTACCTTAACGGTAGCGTGAGACGGTTTCGTTAAGTAAAGGTTTTTTGTTGACTGATTTTGACAATAGTTAAATAGAATTTGTATATGCATTATTAAATTGGCGTAAAAAACAGTAGAAATTAACATGCCAATCAGGTGACGATTATATTGTAATTGAGTAGCGTCAAGAACATATGCCCGCGTTTAATAAAAACAATGCATTTAGAATAAACCAGTGATTTCATTGGTTAAAACAAAGATGTTTCATTCACACTACAAGTGCAAATATTGTTTATCATCAAATTTTGTATCAAAAACTGAAATCCTATGGCTTTGACGTGCATAGCATTGATTTAATAAAAAGTTTCCTAAGTAAAAGAAGACAACAAGTAAAAATTGTTATTACATATTCTGATTGGTTAGTTCCCTATAATGGCGTACCACAAGGATCTATAATGGGACCTCTTTTATTTAACTTATATATTATGACCTGCAGAAATACACCGATGGTTGTACAACTTACCAATATGCGGATGACACGTGCATTGCTGTTGAGCACACCAATCCCTATGCTGCTACAAATATATTTAAAAAAATCTAATTTTATTGCAACAATATTTTAATAAAAATTATTTAACTATAAATGTTACAAAAACAATTCACTATATTTTCTCCAAATGAATGCAAAAGTATTTCCAATAATATCCATCTTGCAATAAATAATGGTGAAATAAAACAAGTAGATACAAATAAATACTTGGGTGTTGATATAAATAGGGACTTGGACTTTGGTGAATTTATTGCAAAGAAAATTAGAAGCATGAATGTAGGTGAATTGAAGCCTTTTATCCAAAGCGCACAAATAAACATTCTTTTGTAATAAGCCAATTTTCATATGCGCCTGCTAGGCTTAGGATTTTATTGAGTATTCAATAACTCAATTTTTTACTCAATTTTGGTCCTATTACTCAATAAAATAAGATAAACTAAGGGCTATCAATTTCTCTACTGTTTACTCAATTTTTCACTCAATTTCAGGCAGCGATGGTGCAATGCAAATAAAGCGAGCCGTGAAGTGGCTTTAATTATCCTCAATTTCATTTACAATTCACATTGCTGCATTCTCATTGGTTAATTTCAATCTCAATTCTACATGTATATTTACTTCGTTAATTTCTTCGTTGCTTCTCGCACGTTTTAACACAGTGTTAACACTTCAACATGCCCAAAGACAAGCAGTGCGGCTCAGTTTTTGCCCGAAATCTACCAGGTGGGCCCCGTGTATGGGGCTATGACCGTGCCACAAATCAGCTAAAATGCAAAGTTTGCCCTCATGCAATTGAATATGGTTCTCAAGCCAAATTTCTTTGTGAATCTCACTATAAATCAAAGAAGCACGAGAAAAATGCAACTGCAAGCAACCGCCAGGCACAAACTTTTCTCNTGCAGTCTGGACACCGTTTCAATGTGATAAACAACAAACATATGTACAAAAGTATAATTTGCTTTCTCCGAAATACCTGATTAAATTTACTATTTTGTTATTTTTCTACAATTATTTCTGTAAATTAACTCATCCATCCCCATTTTTAGACTGCTTATTAAAATTTAACTCACGCACTCACGCATGTACTACATCTGTTTTTAATAAGTCTTCCTATTGGGAAAAGTCCTTCATTTATAATACAGTCAAGTTTTGGAACAACTGAGATAACAGCATAAAAACTGTAAAAAGTTATGGAATTTTCAAACGCAAACTTAAGCATAATTTATTAAGTCACCAAGCAATAATAGGATCATCAAAAAAGTTACATGCATGGGAAGAATTTAGGATAATCTAATTGTGATTGTGTTTGTTTTTGTTATTTTTATATTTTGATTGATAGGAGCATATCTTTATTTTGTATCATTTGATGGAAATAAAGAGCTTGTTAACCGTTTTAAAACGTAGAGTTTTTAGCATATAAGTTCGCTTTGAATAAAATTAGTCTGTTTGCACTTTGTTTAATTAGAATGACACTATTTCGTGTAGTAAAAATTTTGAGAAATAAAAATTTTTAACAAATATATATATATCGAATATGTAGAATGGAAAAATAATTTGCATGATTAAATAAATTATGTACAAGATTCTAAATCCTAACTGTTATGTACAAATTATTGGAGTTAAATTGCGTACAAAATTGAACCTTAATGCATATATTAGGTCTAATTATTAAGTTATGCAAAAGGATAGATTCAGATTTTAACTCGTGTGCTTACATTTTTTTTCTAAGAACAATTTTATAAGAACAATGAGGCTCCAAAATGCCAAAAAAATAAGAACAATTTAAGAACAGTACTGAGGCTGAAAGAATTTAAAAAGTAGTTTTTTGTTTTGATTTTTTCAATTAATAGTAACAAAAGATACTTATTTACAGTTCTATAAAGTTTAAAAATACTAAACGTAAGAGAATCAAACAAAAGGATAATAAAAATATAAAGTAGTTATAGCAAAAAGAATCAGTGGCATCTAAAATCCTCTAAATAGTAAAGTAACTAAGCAAAATTTGTTTTTTACCTTAGAAAAAATAAGAACAAAATAAGAGCAATTTAAGGCTCAAAGTGCCAAAAAAATAAGAACAGCTGAGCCTCAGCAAAAATTTACTGGTTCTTATAAAAAAAGTGTATTGCATGTTAAACCATATCAAAGTTTCATACTCGTAATTGAAATTTTATTAAGTATAATTACGATATATATATATATATATATATATATATATA
>CABFPE010000282.1:119972-133712 GCA_900660155.1 Hofstenia miamia | reverse complement strand
CTGCTTGAGGTTTGCGTTGTGCAATTTTAGCTGTATCACAATTTGCAACTTTCTAAACTCGCAAAATGCATTTACAAATTTAACGGTAAGAACCGGCTGGCAGTTATTTGATATTGCCGACAATAATGCATTCCTCGCTACTTAGGGTCCTTTCCAATATTCTAACTACATGCAGAGATTCAAATTTGAATTTGAGAAAGTTCAATCATTTTGAGAGATTTTATAATTTTCCTAGAAAGTTGTTTGACTATCTGTAAATTATTTGTATTTTTTCGAATGTGCCCAACTACTTTTAGTGTATATGATTCTAATATGTAAAAAATACTACATGTAATTTAACTAGTATTTGTTCTGAACAAACATATGTTTTATGCTTAGATTTAACTTTCAAATATAATTTGATATAAAGGTTCTAAGGGAAGTGATCCAAATTCAATACGTTAACAAGTGAAAATGCAACCGTAAACAATAATTCTAGCTTCAAATGTCTACATACGCTTAATAAATTTATTTGCATAGATATATTTGAAGAAATGTGCAGAACCTAAATGTGTCAAAGTTATTTGTAATAACATTTGCGGAGAAAACACGCCTTTAACGTAATCTTCATCTTTAGCGTAAAACATCATTTGTTAACGTATTGAATTTGGATCACTTCCTTAATGTTCCTATTGACCTAATGTACATTTTCAACTAAATTTATTAAATAATTGTGAATGCTATTTATCTACAAAACTAACAAATGACAATCAAATTCAAACATTTGTACATGTGTCTCTGTAGCATAGCCAAAGAGGTCCATGATTTGTGTTTCAATGTAGGCAGGCGTCGTGTTTTTGCAATTATGAGATTGTTTACAAACCTTAACTTAACGGCAGTGTGGACCCCCCTTGATCGTGACACATTGCCGTTAAGGTAAACCTTACCTTAACGAGAACGTGCACCTCGATTTTAAACTTAACTTAAGAAATACAGTCGCACACTGCCGTTAAGGCTTAAGTTAAGGTTACCTTAACGGAGTGTGCGACGTGCCGTGGCCGTCATTTAAGTAGGCTTTGGTTACATCCATGGTTGCGCATTTACATGTAACTATGTTCATATCACTGCTTAACTTGCGCACATAGCTTCAATACTTTAAGAGCAATAGTCAGATGTTTTATCAACTTCTAAATTTGGGTTAAGACATTAGAAGAACAAAATCCCGTATGTTTTTTTTCAGGGCTCAGGATGTTCTAAAGAGCTTGCAAATCAGTGGAAAATACATGAACTAATCGCTCTCTAAAATTAAACGAAATCGAGGGAGTACAAGACTCAAGAAGGGGCAAATTATTTTCTCACACAACACATATATATATATATATATATATATATATATATATATATATGTATATAGAGGCTTCCTCGTACTTAAACTTTTGGTTACAATTTTAAGACAAATCTTATAAATGTCATCAAATCCTTTTGCTAATAAACATGTTAATTTTTTTTCATTGTATGGTTTTAAAGAGCTTTTTATGAAAATTATTCACAAATTGTTTCTCTTCCAAAAAAATTGACCTAAAAAGTAGATCGCAAAGAAAATTCCAAATGATGTAAAATTTTGACTTTATTTTGACCTCAAAATTTTCAAAATATGCATGCATATGCATTAAAACAATTAAATTTCTAAATATTTAGGAAAAATTGACCTTTATTTCAATTTTGACTTTTTTACTTTTGTTCACCATAATCATGATCCATGGCCCATGTGATCCACGACCCATGCTTTTAAATTCCTGAACTGACCAATCGCTTCATCTGACACCTAGCTCGTAACTACATTTTATCCTGATAGTGCAACAATAAAATTGTTATGTAAGGTTGTCGTTGTGTACCTAAAGACCAATGCGAAGAGACTCAATTCTTTCAAGTATGAGTGGCATTGCGCTAGGCAGGAATAACATTTCTGCAAACAAAAGTCAATATCGTAACATTAGTAATGATAATCAGAGATAATGACATACGACCCATCACAAGATTGCGGCCAATCTGACACATTGACTCATGGGTCACTGACTTTTATCCAGCCCTGCTGTGATAATTCTAAAAGTAGCTGGAAAAACCACAAGTATTCAATTAATTTGTTTTTGAGATTGATCCAAATTTCGCTGTTCTGCCAAGCATCCAAAACCGGTTGTAATTATGTTCAAAGGTAATACATTAAGTATTCATCCCAGTGTCGCAGTAGATTCTATGGCCACAAAAAATCTTAATCCTTTACTAGGAAAATTTGATGTTTTAGATAAGAAGATCTATCAACAAAATTTGCAAATATATTCACAATTATTTGTTATTCGCATTCGTCTCTGACAGTTAAGAAATGTGTTTCATTTCGGAAAGGGAAAAGTAATTGCTTGCATTCTGTTGTCCCACATAGGTAGATGGTGTAAAGATGGTTTGCTTTGGTAAATGTTGTATTTGGGAAGGTATATTAAAAATCGATCGTTTACATTTGAATGATTCATAAATTTTTAAAAATTATAAAGCACCATCTAGTGTTGATGAACATGACATTTATAAGTTGGAGATCTCCATACAATATGGATATGAACAGTAATTCACATAAATATTCATTTTAACGTCATCTTAAAAAGTTGTTATGATTAAAACTATTTTTCAATTTCGTGTATTATGTGTGTACACGAATTTAGCAAAATACAATTATGTATTATCCCGCATCATAATTCCAAGTGAATATAATAAATTACTGACTTCCTATGCACATTAGCTTACCGTAAGAAATATTTTTGTACGAGAAAATTTAAGGCAAGCTTAACATTCAGAGTGGAATAAGGCAAAAATTTAATATTCTTTCATTGCATAGAATACTAAAAACTTAAATAACTGCACCCACAGTAACAAAAATATAAATATCCATCTTGAAAGATTTATCGTGTTGTAGGATTATTAATGAAAAAAGTAAGAGTTAAATTTTTTTGAATACTCATTATTTAGAGAGTGAACATTTGGAAAAAAAAACTATATGCAGGTAAAATTAGATTGCCAAGTGTAATGACTACTCACAATATAAAATCACAAATTCTGAAAGTTTTGGAAATAATTGGTCGTATTTCTTAACACTTACCAATTTTGATATTTTGCTAAATATATTTTGTTCTTGCAATGGCTTCCTTGATTCAAAAATTTAAAATAATATGTGTTCAAGTAGTTCGACTAATTATGAACATACATACAACACCAATTACTGGTTTGTCATTTTGCCAAGTTTCTGAATAAGTTCATTTAGCCTGAATTTATTCTAAAGTAATTCCATATTTTTTTATTGATTCAAGTGCAAAATGCAGCTATACAACAAACAACAAAATATACAACAGAATATTAAAACTTAGTTGCTTACACTTAATCCTAAGCGATATAGCTTAAAGCAGGCGCGGTTCTAGAAAATGTGTAATGGCGGGGGTAATTTTTCCCCCAACAATATTATAAAAAACGATTATATATTTACAAATTATACAAAATCTAATCATGTTTTGCAAATATTTCAATGATTAAGGCGGTTCTTCACAAAAAAGTGTTTAAATACGAGATTAAATAATCATTTTGTGGGACTTCTCAATTCTAGTATAATAACTCCTGCCAATATCGTTGCAAATAAACCTAAACAAAAGAATCAAGAATTATTGTTTTCAATATCAACAACAAATAAAGACCTAATTCCATCACTTGAGGACATTTTTCTTATTTTTGTATAAACACTGGGAAACTAGCAAAAATCTGTGCGAAAAATTAGAAGAAATGTACCAAGTAATTCTAAATTGATTCCAAACAAATCAGCATGTAAACATTAACAGTAATTTTATTAATATAGATGTCGTTTTACATCAATTCAACAGACACAAAATCCACTCATTGCTTGCAGAAAACACTTCATTACAATATTGAAGTACATGCAATTTTATAAGAAATTGTTAATTTTTGTTACACTTTTGCATATATAATATTTAAAATTATATGATATCAATATTTATTGCTTTATTATACTTACTCCTCAAACGGTTGATGTTCAACTTTTGTAACTAATAACCAAGTACCTTTAGTCACGAGACTACTTTGGAAAATAATAACTAATTTACAGAACTCTAATATTATAATTGAAATTACTAATCACGTAATACCATTTCATTCTTAAAATAATATTTGTAGTATCCTTCCACATCAGTGGCGTACCAGCAATATTGAACTAGAGGAGACACCAAAATATCTGAGGTGGGGCCCAGTTGAAATTTCATATATATATATATATGTATATATATATAAATTACATATATATAAATTATATATATACTGTATATGTATTTCTACAGTAAATGCTGAATATGTGAATCATTCTGCTTTAAAATAACTTCCCAATGGAAGGTAAACTTCATCAATGCTTTTCGCCATAGCTGCATTAGAATTTTGATATGCCCAACTGACACAGTTTAGCACAAAAAAACAAATGGAGTCCCAGCTTAACTACATATCATACAACAACTTCGAGCAAATAAAATGATATCAAAAACAACTTTTCAAAATTGTTTTCAAATAATTTTCATGAAGATCGTGTTATTTGGAGTGGATTTGTACTCTTTTTACTCCAGGTTCTTTAGATTTTTACATGTTTAAACCCCAATCATTGAAGCTTTGAGAGAAAAATCAAGACAGAGATTCAATTAATAAGAGTTGATGAAAACTTGAGAGCAGTGGAAAAACTTACCTCATCGTTATGAAGTTATCTTGGAGGGATTTATTGTAGAAATATTATAATTCCCATGTGTATCTGTCGTTATGGTGTATTTTGTTGCATGTAATTTGAACAATTCATATCTGTTTTGGTCGAGGGGAAAGGGGGACAAGTCGTCCCATGGCCACGTCATTGGTCTACTGATTTAATCTTATCACTTAGGGATACCAGCCTGTTTGTAAGACCTTTCAAAATAGGTAAGTTAGATTAATTAAATTTAAACAATATGGAACGTCTTCTGAAGTTCACAACTTACGATTCTTACGTTAAAAATTAATGTACATAATTAAGATAATTTTATCAACACAGTATCAAAAGTTTAGTCTAATATTTTATGTGCTATTTTGTAATTTCTGCTGGAAATCTACATGAAGTTTAGTCTTTCATGAAGTATATATTCAGTAATCGATATATAGAATAGATAGAAAATTCCTATTACTTCATAGGTTTAATGTAATTCAAACAAATGGATTTAAAAATTAGAATCTTCAAACAACGACAAGCAATCATGCTCTACTTGGAGCCCGTATACCGGGTCCGTGCCCGTACTAGAGAAGCCCGTACCTGTACGCCTTTGTTCATGCCAGTCACGGGCCCTATCCTAGGTTATAAGGATGAACAACATGTCAATCACTAAACTCCTTCAAAGACCTCAGATATATTAAATGAATAGAATTGATTCAGAGTTAATTGGTATGAAAATCAAAATTCATTCGACCAATTTTTTAGTGAGGGGGGGGGGCTAGCGGGGTGGCCATTATATCTCGAGCGGGGGCCTTTCGAGCGGGGGCCTTGGCCCCCTGGCCCACTGATCCACATAGTGAATTTCATTAGCTTCCTGATGAAAAAACAATTTCATTTGATTGCAAAAGTTTAGATTTGCTATTTTCAATACCTAAAACCCCACATTTTTATTATCAAAACGTCATTAACATTGTTAATTAATGTTTGTATTTCTATGTTTAGTCAAAAGCATTTAATGAGATTCGGAGGGAAATTGATCCAAACAGAACATAATGAACCGAATCTTACATGTAATACATGATTTCCTCTTGACATTAAACAAAACTTAATGAACCTTTTTATCAACTGCTTAAGATTAAGATAGTGATATAAACTAACTGGCATAATTCACTGAATAGATTTATAAATGCTCGTTCGCTTAAGAAGAATGTGATTTATGTTATTACAGAATTGATGTATGTTTTGTAACAGAAACCTTGTTTAATGACAATGTATCAGAAAAGTTATCATCAATAAATGGATTGTGTGCACTAGGTCACATCGCTCTAAGAAAAATTCAACCAACATGCGGGGCGGTAGAGTCCCTGTATATAAAAAGCCACCTCAAATTTTCACAATTTTTCCCAAATTCCTATGAACGCTATGAAATTATCTGGGTTAAATTAGAACTCCAAAATAGGGATATTGTGCTTTTGTGCGTTTACTGCTCTTCTCGAATGTCGTCAGAATATTACAAAACTTAGAGAATCATATTAAAGGAACAATAAACGATATCCCGTTGGACAACTCTCGAACTATTTGTATATGTGTTGGAGATTTCAACGAAATGAATGTATACGAATTTATTAATTCCAACTTGAAATGTTTTAATAAAAAAAGCCACGAGGAAACAATTTGCTGGATACGATTTACTGCAGTCACCCACTCTATTATTCGGAACCCTTTAATGTCATTCCAATGACCTACACCTTGCAATTGTAAGCCAAGCAAAAGTAAAGCCAAAGAATAATATTAGGTATGTTCTTATCTAAGACATCGTAATAAAGAAAAGCTTCATAATTTAGCTGTCATTGATAGATTTCGAATTGATCATAAATAATTATAACCAGGATGTTGATAAATCTCTCGAAGCTCTTACTCAAATTTTATTGAAGACCTTAGACACTTGCTGTCCTTTCAGGAAAATTAAAATTTAGGACAATGACCCTGCTTATATGTCCCCACTACTTACGGATTTGCTAAAAGATAAACAAATCAAAAATACAATCTTGCAAAACATCAACTAAGAAACAAAATAAGGGTTCAAAAGAATAGTGGCATCATTTGAACAAACATACAGAATATAAAAGAAATTCCAATATCCCAAGAACACTAATCCCATGCTGCCCATAAATGATCAAAAAAATATTCTTTCTCCTTGCATCAAGTGTATTATGGAATTAAGAACATCAGAGCAACGGCCACTGGTTCTAACATTCTACCGTATTATCTAATTAAAGAAAACGCCCACTTATTGGCCCCTGTTGTCCAACACATCTTTAATCTTAGTCTGTCATTACGAGTATATCCTATTGCGTGGAAGACATCACATGTTATTCCCACTTCGAAGACAAAGAATTACAGCAACTAAGACCTATTTCAATTACGCCAATTCTTTCTAGAGTATTTAAAAAGCTAATTGTGAAATTTATTATTTGCGAGCCGTATCATAACAATTTGGAAATAGACCAATTCGGATTCAGAAGGTATACCTCAACAACTGATGCCATAGTTAATCTCCAGAACATTGCCTACGAGTTTAAAAATCAAGGTTTTGCATATTTCAGACTGTTATCACTTGACTTATCTAAAGCATTCGACAGAGTGAACAGTGAGCTTGTAACAAGCAGTTTAAACTTTATCTATGGTATCTATCCAGGAATTATTTCATTGTGTGCAAGTTTTTTAACGAACCGTCATCAAAAAGTGGTCGCTTTAGAAAATCCTCGGAAATTAAGTGTAAAAATAAAGGATTTCCTCAAGGTACTGTCTTCCCTAACTGTTCAACAAACAGTTGTTTGCCAGATCATTTACAAGAACGAAATCGTCTTATGAAATTTGCTGATGATCATTACGCAAATTGCGCTGGAGAAAACAACCAAGACGATGGTAATGAAGTCATATCATTTCTGCTTAACTGGTTTAGAGATAAAAATTTTTATTATAAATAGGGACAAATGTGTGGAAATGTCAATTAAACTCAAAAGAATCCAAAGCAAGCTCAACATATTGATGGCTTCAACTATGTTAACAAAATAATAGTGTTAGGAATTCACATTAGTAATTCTTTGTCATTGGATCCACATGTACTTCATGTTGTAAAAAAAGCTACAAAGAATTTTTATGTAATCTTACGATTGAAAAGTTTCAATTATTCTGCAGAATCTTTAAAAGTAGACTACACATCAATGGTATTGAAGCTAATTCCTCATGCATCATGACGTCACTGGCGAAAATAGACTATGTACAGGCAAAAGCAGTGAAATTTGGGATTATCCAATACTATACACCAATTATACAAATAATATCGGCCAGAGACAATAAATTATTCAAGAAGCTGACACTACTCCAAGAAAGACATCCTCTTTATAAGTGGATACCCAAAACAACAGACTACTGCCAGGATAATTTACGGCAAAGAAAACCCCCTCCCAACAGGCAAAGATATCACATAACCTCAAGATTGTCCCCAAAAGAGTACTCAAGTAAATCTAAAACTCTCACATTACTTCATTTTTGCTTTTATAACCTTATAATATACAGGAAGTTATTTCTTGTGATTAAATAAAACAAACACCCACATTGAATGGGAGGGTATATTTCACAATTTCTGGGTTATGGGCAGGCTTGGTTAACGATATAGCTAGCTATATTCTATAATTAATCGTCATTATGTATACATTGATAATTTTAACTACAATTCAAATATAGACACGCGCATAACTAGATTTAATAATCTGTGCTAATTACAGAAAATTTCGTAAACATTAAACTTCATTGATTCTTCTGAAAACAAACATCTGTTAAAGCATTTTAATAAAGAATCAATCTAAAGAAAATCAAATCAAACATCTGTTAAATGCTGCAAAAGAACAATCGTTCACAAACATTTTTTAGTTGATAATTTTAGTTATTGTAGTAGCTCTATCTTGGCAATTTACAATTTCCCAATACTTGGCATTTCTTATTAGAATCTCCCCTTTTCTTCTAAAAGCTCTTTAAATGTACAAAATGTGCTTACTAACATATCATTTCTATATGTTACGCATTGTGCGAGATGCTTGGACCCATTCACTATAATGCTGCTATTGTTGAATTATCGAAGAAGGATAGTCGGTTACATGTTGTGCAAAATTTGTTTATCTACTAATGGGTAATAAATCTGGCTATGCAAAGTTTTCTTTGCATATTTTTCCCGTCAATATATGCAGCAGAAATCTTATCAGCATTAGTATACCCCAGAAAAGTAGTACAGGTATTACTAGTCTTGAAAAGAAATTTCAAGCTTGTCAATGGGCTTCTTACAAGAATTAATATTTTCATTATATCAATGATCAAATGAAATCCTCAAAAACGGTCAAAATCGGGCTTAACACAAATGCCAACATCAAATATAAAGAACGTCCAAAGACACATTTCATTTTTCAAACAAAATAACCCTCCTCATATTAAAATGGAGAATGGCAATACCACAAAAAATCAATACAAAACACATTTTAGCAAAACAATCATAGTTGTAACATGGGCAAAGTTTTGATTTGTTGGGTTGGAACTGAGAGTTTTAGATGGGTCCAAAATTTATTAACGTATTTGAAACTATCATTTCTCGTCAGCATAAAGTACAGCTTGTTAATATTTGGATATTGGGAAAATAAAAACGAATTTTTTTATAATTGCAAGATTACGGGTTTTCTGAGGGTTGAAAATTTGGAGTACGAATGTGGGTCCGGTGAGGTCTTGAATTGTGGATGCGGTGTAGAAGAGTTTGGAAAATTTGACCTGCAGCCATCTCTGTAAACACCTAACAAAAATATGTTAAATAGTGTCTTTGGTCAGCGAAAAGATACAAAAAATGAATAATGCCGAAAAATCATGTTTAACTTATAAATTTCTATATATTTCGTAGATTTTTTGCATAATATTATATTCAATAAGTCACTTAAAATATGCAAAAGCAGAAAATTAGAAAAAATACATGAAAAAAGTTCAGGGTTTTCGAATCACCAAACGCAGATAATATGCAAATGGCTTGGAGTCTCAGATTTGTGTAATAACAAAAAGCTGTTTAACCTAGGAAAAAATTAGAAAATTACCAGACAAAATTGTCAGGGTTAGGGTACTCAGAGGCATCATTATTGCTAAGTCTAACAATAATCAATGGGCGTGTGTGTGAATTTTGACCAATGAAATAAAGTCTGTCACTAAATGCGAGAAAAATGAAATCATAACAAATAATAAATTTCTAATAATTTCCCCACAACGTTGTTTTCAGTACAATACTTACTGGAATTTTAAAATTTCCAACTATTTACCATTGCAGCAAGCAATGATTAAATGTATCCTTACATCTGCCTATCAAGCACAATTTATTCTCAAAACGTTTTTGAACAAAGCAAGCTTAGGCATCAAATAACAGTACACAGATGCCTGTAATGAACTAATGTTATTTAAAATATGAATGATGAATAAATATAGATATACAAAGCGTAGTGGTAATATAATGTAAGAAGCTATTTTGAATGAAGAAACAGGCAATATTTCTATCAACCAAATTTATTAAAAATATGCAAATTGTAAAGATGAAGAGGATTATTGAAATATACTTACAGGAATAGTCAGACATCAATCTAAAATCAACAAAAGGAATTAAGGGAGAATTCTTAAACCATTCAATATCACAGTCTTACAGGTTTACAACAGAATCTATTTATATTGTACACGTATTACAAAACTATTCAAAGCTTCGGTCCATTATATTTACAAAAATTATTTAAATTAAAAACATTAAATTTATTTAAGAAATCCCAAAAAGTTAATATTTACATTAGCTTAATCATTTAGCTATTAGAAAACAGAAAACTCATTCCGTTTATCTTGATTATTGATTATATTCGTGCAACGATTACGCAAGATCGAACACTGAATAAAAATAATATGATCTTTCGATTTTTTCACAGACTAAGAAACATGACTCTAAAACTTTTGCATATATATATATATATATATATATATATAATCAGTTGAAGGCCAATATATTTTCAACAAACTTATTTGGTAGGTTGAAACACCAAAATTACTATTTCAATTTTTCCTTGTCAAAATCTTTATTGATTGAAAAACACAAAAAAACATAGATCAGCATAACAGTAAATTTAGTTTTAAGGAAAAACATACATTTAGAGCCTAAGCTTAATTCTATAAAAAAATCTTTATGACAAAAGACAACTTTGTATTAGTTCAAAGCATTGAAATGCACTGCTTTCCAAACTGGCATTGAACAGATAAATTAAACTCTATAATTGAAAAGGGCAATTGTTACTCCATTCCTAATTATCTACCAAAAAGAATAAATAAAAGCAAAATAATTTCAAAAGCTGATTTAACCGAAGTGCATACTAATGAAAACCTACTCAAATACCTCAATTTGTATGTCATATATATATATATATATATATATATATATATCAAGGCGTACATAGCGACATATGAAAAAATGAGTGGAATTCTGTACGAAAAATTGCTGTTTGGCTATGGATGGTGTTTCATTGCTATTATTATTTACTAAAATTCTAAATATGTTTGTGCAATATACTCATAGTTTGATAATTTGGGGCTGAATTATTCACTACCTTATTGAGTAATTATAGAGCTATACATAGGCTGCCATCTTCAATAAAATTTATCTTTGTTCTAAAACAGTGCTTCCAATAGTAGTCCGTATATCCCCTGCCACCACTGCAGGTGTGTCGGGTGTGTAATCTAGCTGGTACATAACGACATATATAAATTTCACATCTACAACTATTTAGAAAATTAGAGTAAAAAATTCCAAAATTACATAGTAAAGGTTTTATTATACTTAGATGTTGAGTATAATCAATCAATATCTGATATTTGCTCTGATGCGCACTTAAGTCATTCTACATGTCGAAGAATATAACGGCAAATCAATACATCTAACGGAGAAAAATTAAATTTATTTATTTATTCATTTCAATTTCGGATCACAGTTAAAAACACAGCTGCAAAAATTACATGTTTTTCCAACGACTGCTTTGAATACGTGAAAAATCATTAAAAATGCATGGACTCATAGTTAACGGAATATTCGTTCATTGATAAAATACGACATAATGCTAGTAACGGAAAACTCGAAAAATTACATTTTTCTCCGAAATACTTTTTTTATAAAGGCAGTAAGTGTGCATTAGTAAAACGCATGTTTTATTCTTAAACATTAAGAATTTATGAGGCAAGAAACAGTTGCAGTGATTTCCAGTTTTGCTGAGACCACAATATAAATAATCTATCTAATGTATTGTAATAATTATATTTTTACTTCTTTGTTAAATACTACCATTATTCAACACTTTGGGAATGATGGAATTGAATACAAGGTATGATTACATAGCGCATATTATCTACATTTTCATACCCAAAAGAAGAACGATTCCAAAATGATTGTCTCAATAACTTTCTTCCCATTCTGATTACCACTAAATAAATATATTCGAAACATATTTGCGATAAATGATCAATGATCTGTTTGACTCAATAGACCTAGATAATTTCTTTGTTAATATTGTTATGAATTGTTAAGAAATCATCCCAAATCTGAACTTCCTCATGAAATGCACTTCAATAACCTCAAATGTCAATCGAATTACAATGTTTAGTGAATTTTCAATACCTTCAATAACAATTTTTTATGAAATTATATTTGAATGTCTCCTAAATGAAATCTCAACTACCTGCATCAAAAGTTATGCCAGCTCATTAACAATACATATATTTGATCTTTTCAAATACTACATAGATAATGCGATTTAATATGAAAATTTGAAAAATTTAAATTTATTAACCTTGGGATAAAGGTTTACAGGATAATATGAGAAAATTATACACCGATTAACATCTTTTGCTTTAATTAATATGCAGCTCGGGGATAGGTTTCAGGATCTCCTGCTAGTTTACCTAATTCCATTGATATGGGCAGTGCTGTAAAAATTGTTCCAATTTCCATAATCTTCACACTAATATTAAAAATTTAACCTTAAAACATTTCTCTTATCTTCTGCTCCTCATAACTCTAGTTTTATCTTTCAATAGAAAATAGATATATAAAGAGTTGTCTGCATATTGATCTAAATGGTATTTACATATTTTGACTATTTAATAAATTAATGCTAAATTCGTATGACTGCTGAAAAACAATGTTTCACAATACTTGCCTAATAAGACAGGGTAAGATCAGGTAAAGAACTACTATAAAAGTCTTGAAAACCCGGACTCATAATTTCAATTTTAACCCGATAGTTTTCATAACTGACTATGTCCATCTAAAAACTGAAGTGAACTCATTTCATAAAAATGTAGATGCAATCTCTTACTACCAACTACAATAATGAGACCTAATTTTGCTTGATTTCTTAAACTTTTACATTGAATATTCTAAATTGTGTAAATTGTCTTTGCAAAACGGATATTTAGTACAAACACACGTATGTATACCTTATACAACATTTTACATAGTTTGTAATAACGCCTCTTATGCACACATATATATAATATTATATATAATATATATATATATATATATATATATATATATAATTTGACCTATTTCCATGTCGTGTGTACTTGAATGCAATGTTTGAAACGTAAATGTTTGTAAATGTTCGGAAATCTATTCTCACAAATCTACAAAAGGAAACAAGACCATTTTAATCTCACAGCAATTTTGCAAAACGGGTCCTTACAATTTGTGAATATGTAATTCACTTTTAACGTTTTTAAACAAAAATATTTTTTACAAGAAATACGTCTCGTATTTGTAAGTACTATTTCGAATTGTAGTTAATCACTTTGGTTATGAATGGTACAAGTGACATTATTAGTCCACGAGTTTATTTTGCCACTGACATATATATATATATATATATATATATATATAC
>CABFPE010000282.1:91727-119062 GCA_900660155.1 Hofstenia miamia | reverse complement strand
TATATATATATATATATCTGATTTTCTAAATTTTAAATTTGGATTGAGTCGGATTCATTATTTCTAACTAGCATGTAAGCATATAGCAAAATTGATATGATTAAAAAATTCAATTATGGTATACCATATCATTACCAAAAGCTAATGGCATCCGGCTGCATGGGGTTGACCTCTAAAGACCTTCAAAATAAATATGCGAGAAATCCTTAACACATGTAGAAATTTGCATGAGCAAGCTGGTGCTTTTCAGTTAAAGATCTAAATAACGAAAACGATATGAAAAATATTTGAATGAAGAACTGAGATATCATTCATGTTAAAAGATTATGAATTATTATTGAGCCTCGAAAGAGAAAAAATAAATTATTTTTAATGTCAATTCTATACCTAAATTATACATTTAAGAAGACTACCACATTATGAACAACAGTGAATGGAAATCTAAGTATTCAATGAATGTAAGTTGATCAGTATCGATTTCAAATAACTATTCGAAGTCATTTTAAATTAAATTGAATTAAATAATCCTTTATGCTCCAAATTTTATTAAATTGATTTTGAAACGATGGTAATGAATTTAAATTTAAAGCACCGACTGAAATCTTATTGAGGAATTTAGCAAGGTTCCAATGCAATAAAAATGCCAAAACACGAATTCTAGGTCGAAGCAACCAGAATAAAGTTATTTTTATTGAATATATACACCCAATATTTGCCACTAAATTTTTAATAATTGTACAAGAAATAAAAGATATAAGTAAAATAGATTCACAAAAATTAAAAATTATTACTACCAAAACTTAATTTCGCATTTAGCCGATAATTCATCTTTATTTAATTAGCTAACCTATAAAATAATTGTGGTTTTTCCCTCTAGCTCTTATTGTTAACTAAATTAAATTAAAATGAGTTGTCAGTAAATGCATCAAGTGTAAAGGATTCATTCTGTATGCATTACTAGAAGTGTCAGCAAATATTTCTTTTAAAATCCAAGCTGAGTACACAAAAACCTTAAAAACCATGAGAACAGCTGAATTGCAAGAACTAAAAAGCCTCTATCCCTAATGATGCAATTTAGATATGTACCAAGTTGACTATTAAAATGATCATAATATCACATCCATTTTAATGCGGCAAAGAGAATTCTTCATAAATATGTAAACGTTGTAATTTCCTTGTACATTCTTTTATATAATGAATACATATGAATAGTGTTTATTATAAACTTAAATCCACATGCGATTTTCCAGTAATCTGGAATTTAAGAGTTGCTATCATCTCATTAAGAGAGCCCTGAGCAAGAACACTATACAATATCTTATACTATATTTGAATGGTAACGAGGGTTAACCCAAATTGTGATGAACATGTTAAAACTTTGCAATATGATGTTTTCATAAACGATTTAAACGGTCACAACGTGCAAGCTAATAAAAATATCCTAAATCCGAAACCACCAAAGGAAAGAGGAATATCTCCACTTTCACTTACATATTAAAATCCACCCAGTCCCGGCGTCTGCTCACGGTGTGCATCAATGGGGCTACGGCGGTCTGTCTACAGATAAAGAAACAGTTGTTGTTCCCTTGGGCTTTAGACTGCCTGTAAATGTTAGCGTTAGATATGGAGAGATTTAAATATTTTAAAAACGTTTGAATTTTCATAAAAAATAGCACAGCAATACACTTGAGCGCAAGTATTCACCATTACATGGGAGCGGATTAATCAATAGCTGTATCCCAAATTTCTTATAAGGCTAAAAAGTAATTGCTTGAAAGTGAACAAAACTATTAGTATCTTTAATGATAATATGGTCATTTTAGGGTTAATATAATACATATCTCTGATTGTACTTTATACAAATCACTTAAAGACGGAAACTGACAGGATTAGGATCTTCTTCTTTGGAAAAATCACAATTGAACTAAATTTGTCTACACAAAAGTTTTATTCAGGAATAAATAAATAAATAAATAAATATATATATATATATATATATATATTAAACTATTTCGAACATGAAGTCACACACTCCCTCACTGGCCTTCAAAATCGGGAATTTGGTATAAAATACAAAAAATCACATTTTTTAATTATATTAAAAAAATCAAATACAAAGTTTTCAGCGTGTAAAAGATTGAAATATATATATATATATATATATAAATGCAAAAATAAACATCTATAAAACCTTTAAAGGATTGGAATAAAACATGTGTTATTGAACAACACTCCAAGCAAAACAGGCGAAATAATTACTGTAGCATTTAATAACCTTTGGGATCGTCTGTATGAGGTGAATTTTCACTAAAATAGTTAATTGCATCAACATGTTAACAAATTCGTTCGAATCGTCAATTAATGTCAAGATCAATTATAATAACAAAAAACACATTTGCCGTAATAAAAATGTATACGAAAAAACCAAATTCTATCAAGATTTCTTAAGACAGTAGGCCCTGCAAATAAAATATAATTACCGACTACTTAGCGTTTACAGTCTAATATGACTCCAGCTTTACAAGAATCAGCTAAAAAATTTATTGTACAAGTCACAATAATACACAATATATTTCGGTCAAAGACTAAAATTCAAATTAATTAACGATCAAATTCTAAAAGATGTTTTGAGATTGATTTTCCAGCAAATTCTCATAATATTTACTTTAAAGTCTATTACTACTGCCTACAGCACTAATACAGAAAACATCCACCCAAAATAACAAATTTAATGAATAAAACAGCTCTCACTGCCATATTTCAATGAAAAGTTAATTTAATTTGTTGATAAAATGCTCGTATACGTACGCCGAAATTCTGCTATAAAATTTGGTATACAGTATAAAAATAAATAATTAAGGTATTTTTACAAATCATTATTTGTAATTAGAATATTGTAATAAGTAAACATGCATTCTGTAATTTAGGATATACGCTATGCGTAAAATCCAAAAAATGAGATATTTGTGAAATCAAGAATAGCAATGTCTCACACACTTTAGGGGTTCACCTGCGAGATGCGTTTTAAATTTTCCCTGTCAACAGAGTATGAGTAGCAAACACAATTTATTAACATTATGTTCTTCTGTTAGCAGCTTAAACATGGAAATACATATATTATTGTATTGATAATATTTGTTTGATAGCACTTACCCATGTTTTCTATAATAAACGTTGTTTGTGTGTAGCATTCCTATTTATTGTATACGTACAGTACATGAATAAAAGCGTTAGAAATAAATAAATAAATAAATAAATAATATTTTAACAGAAACTGCTCATCCAAAACACGGGCTATTGAAATATAATACAGAAATAAGAATAAAAGTGCTTTTAATTCAATTTGCGTTATCTGGGGGCATTTACATACATATATTGATATCTAAGTGCGATGGGATTTTGAAAAAACTAGTCAGTGTCGTTCGAAGTCTTCCGTTCTATATGCCATGTTAGGGTTTCAAGAACGTAGACGAGCTTTTTGATGCATGCGACTCTACATAAGGCTGTATATGAAAAATTGTAGAGATGCGATTTAAAAGCCATATACATAGTTTTAAGAAAATTAAGGTGCCAATTTACATATATACATACATACATATATATATATATATATATATATATATATAGGCACGGGATACAAAGTAACGTAGGAAGATCTACCGGTAAAAGGTATGTTATTACAAAAGGCTTATGACTAGGCCAAAACAGTTTTTATTTCATTGCATGAACTCGAAACTTTTTGCTAAGAAACTACCCCAATTCCTAAGCGACATATAAAAATCTTAAGAAATCGATTTATTTTGCTCATTTATCAAATGGCCTAGGATACTATAGAAAATCTCGAAATAAGGACAGTCGATTCAAAAATCATAGTTCTAAGAGCCATATATACGCTAACTTTTTCAATGGTTTTGCTGTACATATAGCTAATTAGGGCAAAATTGCTTCATTTGTTTATTGATTTTTGGAAAGTTCAGGTTTTTGTAATGATACAGTTCAATGATATTATACTAATATAATTTACATTAGCAGTTCACTAAGGCGATTTTATGATTTTCAATGTGTTAAGAATAATACAAGAATTCCTTAGATAAAAGTGTATAATAAATAACTTTATTATGCCCGCAATCTGTTGAATGATTTATTTAAATATTTAGTCATTTTGATAATGAGTGAAAAGTGTAACATTCACAAAATCCATTCTTTCAACGTTTAAAACAACTTAAGGTTTTCATACAATCCGTACTTTAAAATGCAGAAAAATCTTTAATTGTATCTAGCAAATCTTAAAAAGTACTAAACTAGTAGCTGCTCATTCCTTTTAAAACCGAAATCAAATAAATTGAACTTTTAATAAGGCATAATGGAAATGCCAATTGTTAAGGTTAAGGCTTTTATTGAAGGAAATACTTTTAAACAGGCTGTACCTTACTCGACATAACTTAAAACTTTAACGTGTTTTCGATGAACCATTGAAGGATTCAGATGGTTTCTATATCGCACCGTTTTAAAAATCCCTGAATAGTTCGCACTGAAATTGAATTTGACAGGTAGCTGAAGCAAAATGTTAAATTTAATGATGCTAAAATAGATTAATCTACCGACCAGAAGCATGGCATTAAGCTTATTTCCTTTAACGTAGAAATATACTATTTTAAAAACATAATTTTAAAACTTATTGTATATACCTAAATTGCTTACTTTTCATATCAAGATATAACAAGATTCAAAAAATGAACCTGAATGATACAAAAGCATAATCGAAGTTTTTATAATGCAAATGTAAGCATCTACTTAAAACTTTACCTAAGAAATGATTATATTTGATGTTAATGTAATTTTGATGAGTTATGCATTCAGTTTAATTAAACATTGATTTCACGTAAATACGGCCCAGCAATAAAACTTTACTAAAAACTTTTTCCAAAGATAAGACGCAAAAACAAAAAATTAATAACTATTTATAAACTCTATGTAATACACTTACAGCTAACACATATATGCTGGTTAACAATAAAATGTAAGCTTTTTAGAGCATTAAGGATGATTTACAATCAGGTATTAAATGCAAACAAAAACAAACATCAAGACATCACGCTTTGACCAACAATCTCAGAAAATGAAAAATTGTAATTGATAACACAAATAAAGCTTTGTAGCTATATATTTACTTTGAGTATGGAAATTGAACAAATAGACATTAAATTTCTTCGGGGATTCAAAGAATATCGGATTTAATGCATTGGTTTGACTCATTAAAAGCACAGTATGTTGATTGGGTAAAACAATTTATAGAACACTTTGTATGCACCAAACAAATGCAACATAATTTAAAAACTTGTCGTTATAAATCACATAAAAATTTGATTGGCTAAAGCAAACTATGACGTTTACTTTATTAATCGTATAATTTTTGAGCAACTGGCTATGCTAAAGGGACTATTTTTCCTCGGATTTATGTGCTTATCAGTATACGCGGATTACATACAAATACATGCAATGAATCTTAAGAGGGATCTCTTCCAAAATTATTCAACTTTAATAAGGCCTCGGCGGCATCAAAATGAGACTGTGTTTGTAACATTGCGATTAGCAGCCAAACAGCTGGTTTCCATTGATGTTAAAATTCAAAGATTGACGCTTTTCATTTGGCAAAGACATGTATGGGACGATGACTTTTTGCAATGGAATCCAGACGATTATGGAGGAATTACAGAAATCAGTGTACCACTGAAAGATATATGGCTGCCGGACATCATCATTCAAAACTCTTTAGATGATTTTGATTCTAACAAAGACAATTCCTTATTAAAACCTTTAATCAATCACAAAGGTAAGGTTATGAGTCTAATGCCAATTGTAAAATCTGTGCCCTGTCAAATGAGTGTTCGATATTTTCCGTACGATTCACAACATTGCAGTTTTGTGGCTGGATCGTGGGTGTTTAATACAAAGCTAATTGACACAATAGCAGACGATACTCAAACAAACATTGCCGATTTTATTGATCATCACGAATGGAAACTCATCGAAACACCAGTTTTTAGACATGTGTATAGTTTTCAATCAAATATATCAGGAGTACCCCTATTGTACGAATTTTCAACAGTAAATTTTTGGTTCATATTTGATCGAAAACCGGAATTTTATGAAAAAAATTTAATATTTCCAACAGCTTTGATTTCTATGCTGTCAGCAATGGCATTTATTATGCCCAGTGAAAGTGGTGAAAAAATAGGATTCTCTGTCACTGTATTTCTGTCACTATGCGTCAATTTAGTTGTGATATCAGGATACATACCCTCTTCCTCTGATTCTTTTCCGATTATTGGTCACTACTATATAGCCTGCATTTCACTAGTTGCGTTATCAATAATTCAAACAACCTTTATTTTAAATTGCTACTTTATAGAACGCTATTACGTTCAACCACTGCCTAACTGGATTAAGTATTTCTTTTTCAAAATAATCGGTCCAATGGTAAGCTTTTATTGTTCACCCATCAAGATAAAAGATGATAAACTCAAACTAGACTACAGTATTACTGTAAACAATAGGAGTAGTTATTTGTACAAACAACCATGCTGTACAATACCAAATGGATATCCAGAAGGAAAAACCAATGACAGTGTGACAAACCCACTTGTGGGAGAAACCTCTCCTAAAATTGGAGGAAAACTGGCAGCACATTGGCGAGAAAGTAAAGAATTCAATGAAGCCAAAAACTGTCGCAATCTGCATAATTCATCAATTGAGTCTTTCCACCAATGCAATGAAAATCTTCTGCTAGTTGAATCACTGCTGGAAAGAGTTGAAAAGCATTTGGCATGCATGTCGGGCAAAATAAAAAGTAAAGAAGCTCGTGGAAAAATTGTAGAAGAGTATAAACAGCTTTCTAGAATATTGGATAGGATATGTGCATGCATCTTCATAACTTTGTCCACCTTCGGAGGAGCATATTTCGTCATTATTTCAAAATTCGGTGAGAACAGAGTTACTGCCAGCGATTTGCAATTAAAATAAATTACTCAAATTGCCAACTTCCTTCTACAAATATGAGAAAATTTGAACACTGATTTATTTTTGTATTTCAACTAGAACACGATCAATAATTTTAAATGCTTAGTGTCAATGAAAAACAAGCTCACCAAAGCGAAAATCACAATACCTACATATCTAAATTACATTTTATGTTCATAGCTAAAAAGGGAAAGCTTTTCTATTAAGTCCATTTTTCATTTATATTTGTACCAGTACTGTTTCATAAACATTACTATAAATTGCAACAATAATCCGTATATCTATCATTTTGCGGCGCTAAAGACAACCTTAAAAATCTATGAAAATTCAAAGTTGCAACATACTACCAACCATTACATATATATATATATATATATATATATATATAGTGTAGTTGAAAGTAAAATATTTACTTACCGCATTTGTAATACTGTACTTATGATTATTTCTAGCTATCGAAACCGGTAAATTTTTAACTGCGTAAGTGTGCTTCAACAATGCTTAGAAACTAAAGTAATTCCGAAAATCTGAACAAAAGCATTAACATTACATTTAAAATCGTTTTCTAATATTTTCAAGCCTGGAGAAATAAGAAGCTAAAATCTACAAAATAACCTAAATATATGATAGAAGCAGCTAATGGAGATTTACTTAGCGGCGCATAGAAAAGGAATTATTTATAAAATTATATCCATCCAAAATCACCAACAACTAAGTAAAAAGCGGGAACGTCACCAAAATAATTTAGAAAAATTAACTAGGGCAGCAAAAGTTGAAAAAATTCAAAATAAAAAATATTGTAGTTGATCTCTCAAAAGAACAACAACTAGAGATGAAAAATGGTACTTTCTTTTGACATGAACATGAGCAGGCCACATAAGATTAATGAGCCCCAAGTCAAAGTCCATTCAGAAATTTCTTTCTGTAACCTCATTCACAAAGGACGAATTTCGGATAACAATGAATATTTTAAGTTAGAAATTAGAAAAATTTTGAACAGCTACTTTAAGCAACCCAAAATGCATAGAATAATAAAGAACTAGATTAGTTCATTAAAATCACTTGCTTTCGAGCTAGGTTTCCAAATTTGCTTAAGGTAATGGAATCGTAGCTATGGATAAATCAAACAACTTATCAAAAATGTAAAAAATACTTCTTCAAACTTTAAAAAATAAATATCCAACAACCTTACAATCAAAATCATCAGAGAAGAAAATTTTAACAAAAAACTTCAGAAAATGATGAAAAATGGAGAATTTCACAATGTTACGAATCATTTAGAAGTACAGGTTCTCAAACCATGAAAAATACATGGAATTCCAAAATTAAGATTCTAGAGATCCACTTACACGACCAAAAATATCAACGTTCAACTTCCAAACCACAAGTTCTACTAAATGGCGAGATAATTTACTTAAGAAATACATTCAAAAAAGGTTATCAACGGGACACCAAAGACTTTTTGACAAGACTAAAAGAAAGATATATAAAATAAATAATATTAAACGTTTACTACTAATGTATGATGTGAATCATAACTCACAAATATTCTATTAAGAAAATTATTTAATCACATCATCAAATTAATACCAGAAGAAGAAATAGCAATTGACAATAAAACGCTATTAAAGTTGTTAAATACGTGCTTCATGAACATTCCTTTTCTAGTTAATTTGGATTTTTATCGTTAAATTAATGAAATGGTCATGGGACCGGCACTTGGGCCAACAATCTGGGTTTTTACAATGGATTTTATTGAAAATAATTTTATTTTCTATTTGTCCCTCAATGATACTATTTATGTGAAGATGAGAAATTCACAATTTTTAACAGCAGAGATGAAGCAAATATAATTTTGATTTGTCTAAACAACATTCTACCAGAAATTCAATTTACAATTTTATGTGGAAACATCAATAAACGTAACTTTCTAGATGGTACAATACATAATTTTAATGATCATTTTGAAACAAGATGGCATACAAAATCAACAAGTTCATCTTACGCATTCCAAGCTTTTCAAATTGACATAACTCGTACAGATTAAACACAATTGTAGCATTATTTAACAGAGTAATAGCAACATCTTCAAATTACAAATATCTAACGAATGACTCATAAGATTTTCGAAATCTTAAAAGATAATCGCTATCTCATTAAAATCATTAAAAAAATATTCAATCAAAATGTTCAAAGAAAGCAACAAAGAACAACTTCATGAAACAGCCAATGACAAGAAGCATAATTGTCCAGTATATTTAAACATGGGTATTTATGCAACAAAGTTAAAATTTTGAAAGAATCAAAATATTGAACACCAAATATATATTCATCTAAATTGTCCTAATATGAACACTATATGCAACAAAGAACATCTTCAACAAAAAAGATCTCATCGCAAAGAAATAAGTTTCTTCTGTAATTTACCAACATGAGTTTCATGATTGCAATAAATCACATATCGAGGAAATAAGAGAAATCTGGAGACAACGATGAAAGAACACTTAAAAGGAGTTTATTTTAAATTCTGAAATATATCTACATCATCATGAAATCAAGAAAAAAAATTTCAAATACTACTGAGATCAAACATCATAAAATTTGTTAAATTATATTAAAGCAGCAAATATATATATATATAAATATATATATATATATATATATATATATATATTCCACGAACATTCTTAACTTGTGGAAATGCTCATGATAATCTGTAATGTTTCCACTCATGAGAGCATTACTGCAAAATAATTTAATCTCAAATGTGAATTCACAAGGAAACGAAAAATTTCAGATAATCAAACAAAGATAATAAGTAATATATCTATAGATCTACATGTTAGTATGAAATGTACGAGGGTTTGACATAAAAATACATTTTAGAGACTACAAACTATTAAAAATCAGAAAATTCATGTTAAATAGAATCAAACTAGTATAACAATACAGTTGCACTAGGTTTTCTGCAGATTTTCTCTAAGACTACTAAGAACTATGGCCATCATTGGATACTGACACATTTATAAGTATGTTCAGGCGTTAAACGGTCTAAAGCTTATGGGAGCAGCAACTAACCTAAACTGTTGTGCCTTATATAGATAGACCAAATGATTCTATTGGTGGCGCCTCAATGTGTCAGCACCAGAGCGCGGTTTTAGAACGTAAACGAAATTGGAGAGAATCCTCTACCTTGTGATGTTTTCAGATTTTAGACATCTTTATTAGTTCGTAGAAGCGTTGAAATTTTTTTTGAAGAAATTTTTAAAGATTGTAAAAATGACTAGGTTAATTTACGTTGTCACACTTCATTCATCAATTTGATTTGTACTTAAATTTACGAGCAAAATTATTAGACAAACTCAGATAGCGATTAGATCAAAAACGCAAAAAATCAAACTCACACCCAAAATATTCTGTATTGCAATTGTTTATTACTCAAACCAAAAAATCATTTCGACGAAATTTCACATGCATCGCAACAGAGATTTCTTGTTTTAACTGTGCTCGTTGTTTGCAAAGTGTAAAACATCAATTGATTTACACAGGCTCGTAGCCGCGGGAGCAAAGGGGACGAACCCCCTTCCTGAAGAATAAAGCAAATAATAAAATCAGCATGCAAAAATATATATATTTCAAAATTTTGTGATTCGAAAATCCTGTGTACGCCTATGTAAGCAACCAAGGCCTACTCTATTCACGGCCTAACAATTTGCAGTAATATGGACGAAAATGAGTCCGAAAATGCATTCCACTCCAGGTCAGAATTGGACATCAAAGAATTTGGTATTTTGAGTATCTCCATGCTTTTTGAAACATTTTAATTTTTTTATAATTGTAAAAGCTACATCCAAATATATTGGTGCTAATGATAAACAACCCTTTTCTACATTTGAAAATCAATTGTTTGATGTAAATTGAAAGTACAATAACACATACATAGATCTAATTTAGAAATGCAGAATTTCTCAAAATTTATGCAAAGGGAGGCTATAAAGTTGATACGAATTTTGAAATGTTTGTTCTGAAGAACCCCATTAACCCTTCCTAAATGCGTGTCGACCCCCTTAGGTGATAATGCTGGCTACGAGCCTGGATTTACACTTAAAAATTTTTTACGAATCTAATTTGACATTTTACCTTGTAATTGTTTTCTATTATTTTAAAAATAACTCTTACTTATTAAATACATTTTGAACAACTTTATAATTTTTTACGATTCCTGATTATGATTATATATAACTATAATATGTTATAAATGAATTGGATCAGCGTTAAACCCAAATTTACAAATTTTACTTTCAATAAATTGTTGAGAGATGTTTTCAATTGCAAGTTTGTGAGCCCCTATTTTTTTACAACGAATTTGTAGTAAAATCAAGCAGTATACTGAAACATTGATTTATTTTTTTTAATGGTAAAGCAACATAAAAATGAATTCTGTTATAGCAGATACCAAAAATAGTAAAAACAACGAAGAGTATTTCAATTTAAATAAGGCTATTTATTAAAAGTAACAGTTGTACACAAGGAGAATTTTGCACACATTATGACAAAATATCCGTTTCATCGCAATATCAGAGGGAAAAATCCAAAAGGAAAACTCAATAATTGCCTATTGTCATGTGTTAATTCAAGAGATCAAATCACCTTCTTTGAAAAATCAAAGCCTTCTCAAATTCTAGAGTGCATGATTTATATTTTATGTATTAAATATTATTGCAAACTTTGATAATTATCAAACACAGGCTCTGACTTTGGAATTGTGAAAGCCAATTTCAGTAATTTAATCAAATTTCGCTTTCTTTAGGTGATGCACTTGGAATTCAATAATAAATACTCTGGTTTACATCAGTTTTCAAATTAGTTTTTCATTAAAATAAAATTAAAGTTAGTGCATTTTAGCATTCACATCTGCCGCAGCTAATGTAGAATTAGTAAAGGTGATCATCTCCATTTATCAAAAATTCACTTAATGAGCGTCTGCAAATTAGATAAGTTTTATCATTTAAGGCAAAAACTATATGAAATTATGATACTATTCACGTTAATTATGTCGTACATGAAATAAAGGAAATTAACTACGATAAACCTAAACAATATAAAATCATTACAATATTATTCTTAAAATTATATAAAAACTTTTAGAAACCTTCAGACACATATAGCGGAATCATCTGCAAACTACTGCTCTTTAAAAGAAAATATCTGCATTAATCCTACCTTTGGCAATGACAAGAATCATCAAAGTTAATGTACATGTGCCTGTGCAGGGGAAACGTGGTAAACAGCAGTGGTATCCCATGAATTCGCTAAGAGAGTGTGAAGATATTTCGGTTCACCGGGAGGGTATCTTTGTAAGATGAAACCTCTTCGATTTCAACAAACCTTTCATCTTACGACCCAAAAATATCTCTATGGAAAATCTCCTCAGGTCTGGCATATTCCTGACTTCAATATACATCCTAATATTTCAATACCGTCATCGTTCAATGCAACTCGTTCATATAGTCAATGGTCCCAGGAGTAACACTTCTATTATCCAAATATGTTGTTTAGGGAAGCTTTGCTTTTTCATCCATTAGTTTTATCCCTATAACAGCTTCTAGTTATGACAATTAGATACAAGTCGGATGTTGTAAAATTAATGCGTAAATCAAAAAAACATGTTCATGAAAGAATCCATCAAATAATAAAGAAGAAATTTGCATATGATTTTCGCACCATTTAATAATAGTAACAGATTACGAATTAATGGGGCAACAGAGATTTCTCTTTAAAGATCGCAATCTATTGGCTTCTGAAAGCGAACAATTCAAAATAAACAGTAAATTTCATTTTATGTAGGCATCATTGGATATCTTAGACAGTAATTTAATCTTCAGATAATACATCAATGTAGATCGTAGAAATCAAAATTCAATTTAATTAGTATCAATGAAGGCATATTTTATAGAAATATAGCTAACTAACAAATGTAAAATATATACTTGTCTCAAAAGTTAATCTTATTTTTTCAGGTCGAGTTCGAGTATTAGATAAAAGTACTTATAGTTTTGTGAAATCAAATCAAATAAATTGAGTAATCTTGGTAAACTGAAATTTCGTAAATATCTAAATAGTATTTGTAGAAAATATCAGAAAAGCATGCTATCGCATTTCAGCATTGACAAATGATCTCCTGAAGATTGGCTCGTTGATAAATATTTCTATTTTGAAAAATATCTTGTGAATGAATTAAAATTAATCTGAACAAGTTCATAGGACTGGGTGTAACGCTATCATGCATAATAAACTAGGAATAGCAAGCCATGAGATCCAAGCAATGGTAAATAATATACTGCACTACTTAGATAACAAATAGAATGGCCCCTACAACAATTTCACGACTGTGAGGATGCAACTAGTTAGATTTTCCATCTTGTACAAACTACTTTATCTCAAATATATTGGTCGCATGATCATTAGGGAAGTAAATCGATGGAGAAAAAGAAGGACAAAGAAAGAATAGTATCTTAGAAAACTATTGTAATTTCAAAATAATGCTGTTGAGAAGTAAAAGACTAGTCTGATATGAACATAATAAACTTTATGTTCGTATTCATCTGCTAACTTATTCAGAAATATATATATTATTTATCATAAATAAAACTTATAATAACGTGTTTGGAGAATGAAATTAGTTATTAAATTTTAATAGATGTTAGCACGATAGCTGTGAGCAAATCAGCATATATTACTAACTCTTATATATTCAAAATCAGAATGACAACTCGCATACAAGATTGAAAACGCTGGTCAAGAAAACATTTGCATTCTTAGTTACGAAAAAAATAAAATTGATGGTTCGCATGGGAAAATCGTCCGCATATTGATTATAGTTCATTGGTTTCACCTAAAAAATGCTGATTATTGCGATACAAATAAAACTCAAGAGCGACATTCTGTTCCGAGTATATGCAGACTATTAATCGTTCGTCTACACTTGGGGTATAATTCTACCCCAAGCTATATTTAATGGTTTGAGTCAGAGAAATCATTAGTGTAAAGGTCATGAAATTTCATAACTTGCTTCCATAGTTACATAAAAATGCAGACAGTTTTAGTGGGCAGGAACACTTGAGGTAAAATTCTACTTCAAAGAATACTCAATTTGACATATAATTTTTGATAATGATGAATAAGTATTCTCTAGTGGCTAGTCACAGACAGTATAGAGAAACGTGTTTATCTATTGATTAATCTATTTCCTTGTCTTTGAATGCCTACAATACAAAATTGATAGTCATAAAAAACAACCTCGTGATGCCAGTCTTATAAATTAGATAATCCTGCATTGATAATGAAGATGATCAAATTGATCCAGAGAAGTTAGGCTCTTCTTTTGGATTTGAATAACAGCAAAAATTGACATTCTTATCATTACCGCTCATGAACGCATTGCAATTATATTCTATGAAAAAAATGAGTGCCGATCTGCATCTAAAAAAACTTTCTTGTAGTACATGGATAAATTCGTTGGGACAACAATTCTATAAATTATACATTTTTGTCATGTTAACATCTAGTTCAACATGCTGAATGGCGAAAAACTTACAAGTAAACTGGAAAACTGTATAATATATACATTTAATAGCGAGGTATTTCAAAGGCTACCATCATGAGGTCTATGAACTGTGGCTACTACGATAGAAAGTGTTGTAATTGTGATAAAATACTACATTGAATAAAAATACTGTTGAAGCATCAGGACAAGCATTAATCTCAGATACTGCCATACAGCATTTCTACTTTACACTAGTTGATGCTACTTTTCCTTGCGATCATACAATGCAGCTCAATGATAGGTCGAGAAATGACTTTATATTGACTGTAGACATGGCAAAGAATCACTTACGTAAGGTGCCAATGAACGCAAAAAAGAATAAATTGTGCGCGAGAAAACAAAGAACTAAACCCCATCATTAGTCCGTCTATTCATGGAATAAAATATGCCTGCACTCACAACTTATACAACTAGTGGTAAAAATTACATTGACATAGCCAACTGTTAGAACTCATTTTTCATTCATGCGATTAATTTCGGTAATTTACGGAAATTTACTCATTATATTCAATACTAGATAATATTTATTTCTCCCGTATCACTCTCACCTTAGCCTTTGTTTCAAATACATAGATTTTTAATTTGAATAAGATTTTGAGCGCTAAATTGATTAGGGTAGAATTCCACCTCAAAGATCTACTAACTAGTATTTTTGAGAGGATAGAATAGATTAACTTTAATGATTAATGTCAATTGTTATTAGCGTTAAAATTCTGAAGATTATGAGCAGTTTCTTTGAAGCATACAGTTTAGAGCGCGAATTTGAATTTTTCAAATGATGTGAATTACGTTTCCTGTTTCATCATCATCGGACAAATGTAATGAATATTTTTCTAGCTCTAGAAATATTATAGATATGAGTAATGTCTTATATATTTTATCTTAAATCTATAAAACACGATTTCGACAAAAATCAACAGTAGGTACAATTAGACTATTTCTCAAATATTGAATTTCTATTCCAGTTTTAAATTCATAGGAGTTGATGTTCAAGAGCAGTAATACTAAACGATGTGCTCGATCTAATTAAACATTACTCCCTCCTTTGGAAGTTGGACGATCTGATGAAGATGGTAATGAGGCCACATTTGTTGTTGCACACACTAGTTCATACATTTTGAGTTCGAATACTGAATTACATTTTCGTACTTGCAATTATCTACTGTTCGATAAAGAAAATGAAACTGCAAAAAATAAGACTATAAAAAATCAATCTGTAGGCAAAGAATCAGCTAAATACAAAGTGGCAATGGCTTGGCCTAAAGATAACAAACTTAATTTAGTAAATGTGTTTACACATTAACAAGACAACGCATTAAAAGTAGATTTGCCGGTAATGTTTAGCCGGCAAAATAAAGTTGAGAAAAGTAGAGAAAATGCGTTCTCGTGAAAATTGGGCAGAAGAATCGTTTGTTCATATAAACTATGTAATTCTGCTTGTAGTTTATAACTACTGTTACAATGTAAATTAATTGATTAAATGCCTTTAGCATTTTTTCGTCACAATACACCTTAAAGATATAGGTTAAATTATGTTACCGTTTGTACACGTGAATTCACTTGTGATTTTTAACGACATTTTATAAATTTTATCAAAAATCGATTTTCATAAAACATGATAAATTGTGTAACTTAGACATATGTAGACAGAACTGTATAATCCGAAAACAATTTTTATAGACCTAATATTTCGGGCATTAATGAGTTAACAGATTGAAAATTATTAATATATAAATATTAATTTAAATTTAAATAAGTAAGCCACCCAGGATGTAACATGCCACTCAGCATAATACAAAAATTCAAACAGAAATTTGAAGAGCTCAAAGGAAATGACAATCACAGATATTAACACCCTTTTATTTGAGTTTTTTACATATGTCGTTTATTGGGCGGGCGCAAAATTTCACTCCTTACTTATTTTCCTTAATAATAAACCAATCGATTTGAAATTTGACAAGTAGCTTCCCTTAAGCTTGAACATTAAATAAGCAGTGATATTGCATATTGTCAACATATTTTTTTCATTTTTCAACTCAAGGTCAGCAAAATGTGCCATTTCTATAAGGTCGCACAGATAAAATGAATCGAGGCAATTTTTTCTGTGATAAAAGTTCTACTGCACAATACCTTCATTCTCTCTGTACTACCCAAATTTGTACACATTACTAAACGCTAACGTTGTTATGCAAGCTTGCCCAAGTGCAGACCATGAATTGAATAAAAGGTCTAAAATTGATTTTTAGCGAACTACAAGTTTTCCTTGAGACAGTGATAAAGTTTTCAATTGCATTATCTGCTGCGTCCATATTTGACCAGCTGCTTCATTTTATATTAACTAATTTGATGTCAACTAAATAAGGTAATGTGTTTTAATAAAATTCAGGTTACAGTCAACATCTAATTCTGTTTTGTTCCTATTACTTACTGTCAGAAAATACATGCAGAAGACAACGACTTCACAGCTTCCAAAATCCCTTTATAACGGGATTAATGCGAAGAATTGGACTAAATTAAGTTACCAAATAACTACAAGATAAAGCTCCACTTCAAACCAAACTAACTGGAGAACTTGTTCAAGTGCTTACTCCAACGTTTCAATGAAATAGCTCACACCCTGTCTTCTAAAGCCTACGGAAATAGATTAATTTAGTTGATAAAAGAGCTTTGTTTTAGCTATATATTGAATTGGAACACATTAAGTACAAGGTTGTATTCTTGGTAAATAAAAGAAGGTTAAGAGCTACATTAAGTATAAATCTACAAGAGAAGAGTTGAAAATTGCAATAGTTAGGAACAACGCTTTATGCAACATTTATTTATTTATTTAAATAATAAAAAAAATTTTTGAAATATTAATCGCTGTTCTGAAACAAATAGATTTTTTGCATCTAATACCGTTTACAAGTTTTTGTAGTCGTTAGACTGTTTAATCAGACATTTTCTTGGCTTCTTCAGAAAGCTTCTAATTTATAATGTCATGAGCATGATTACGAGAAACCAACAAAATATTAACGATTGCTTATGCAGTTTTGGTACGGAGGTAATTGCTTTGTGTATTAATATGCGCAATTCTATTCAAAAGGCATATGACAGAAGCGCATTCTTTCTAATGACTAACAACTTTCATTATCATGAAGTAAATTCAAGTCATTTTTTTTATCAACCGCTTTGAAATGAAAGACGCAATTTCATCTCTCAACTCGTTGTTTAGCTCGGGCTTAATCATAATCACACAAATTGGCCCACAAGTGCCTTCAGTTTGGATTGGAGTTCTGATCTTAAGTAATTTAACGTTATGATATAAATCATAATCTTGAAAGTCTCCATCTTTTGTTGCACGTAGATCCGAGAGTGATCCATTCTGAATTGAAAAAACCTCCTTTCATAACTAGTCTCTTACCACATCTTCATCTACACATTCCTCTAAATCATGTATGCTATGGTAGCCTGCATCTACTAAGGCCAGGAAAACATTCCCTTCAAATATATTATTTGTAATCAAGAAATCACAGCAACTATTATCTGGCTGCTGGCATATCTTCTATGTAGATATCTCCAGACATATTCAAAAGAATATTGCACACAAACGTGTACTGTTTGGATTTAATACCAAAGATCCTGAGTACACATAACGATTTTTTGGAATATTGCAGACAATGGATTCTAGAAATATGAATTAAGTAAAATTAAAAGAAAGATTAAAAGAATTATTATACATGTACATTCCCTGTTCCAATAACGGTTCACATCAAATAAAAGAGGGTCTGTTGGCTACTTGAAGTAAGCAATAAGGTTTAAGTAGCTTGAACTCAAATTTGGGTATTCAAGTTATCGACTTTTAACAATGATTAATAATTATGATTATGAGATAGGATCAATTAGCTCACATTAGCAAATTTCGGTTGGATAGCCTAATTTACAATATAGAATTTATCAGTTGATGAAAACCAGATGCATTAGCTACCGAATTTTAACAGATGCTCAATTTTGGCTAGGATAAAATCGATAGCTTGAAAATACCTAAAACCAAATTTGTATTCAATGTAAAAGCATTAAATTGAAGGTGATATATTCTGTAATAGCTTGTGCAGATTAACAATTGAAAGTAATAGTGAAACCACTGAAATGCAGTGTAATTTAAAAGCCGAGGTTGGGCAAAAAATGTGCATCAAATAATTGCTTTTATTCAAAACTGGAAGAGAAAGCTATAAGCAAATTGAGTGAAGTCAAGGCCCACTGTTTATAGTAGGCCTTGATGGAGCACATAAATTAAATGTAACTTTTACACCATGGCTCGCATTATTTAAGTACTGACAAATTTCCTTAGATTATACTAAAACCAAGAAGCCTCTCCACTAAAACCTAACACAAAAAGTAGAAATTAGAAGAATCAAAAAAGAATATCAATCTTAAAAATTCTTGATAATTATTGAATGCATGGGCTTGAATTTAATTAGCCGCTTTTATTGAATTTACTCAATTTTCTTAAAATCTGGTAAAATTGAATTAAAAAAATTCCATGATCAAATGTAGTAGGTGTATCAATAGAAATAAACATTTAACGTTGTGGTATGTGCTTAGTAAATTCTTTACAGATTAAGCTAAATTCATTTTTTTAAAAAACAAACGAGTTTCACGTATGAAACTTCTTATTAAAAGCATCAAGGATGAGCTTCAAGAGGTTTTAATCAGTCGAAACTATGATAAGGAAAATCATGAAGAAATATTTAATCTCATTTAGTTTTTTTCAAACTGTTTTATGTTTTCGAATGAGGATATAATTTAACAATTTCTATCTATAAATCATAAAGCAAAAGAGAAATTTCTTTCGATGTTAATTGTCTTACAATTATCTCAAGAATTCATTGGGAGTATTGCAAAGTAAAAAGAGCATAATCCATAAGACATCAAATCCAAAATTAAATAGTTGCTTTAAAAACGCCCGGTCTGCAAGCAAACACTAGGGCTTAAGAAATAAAACTAGAAATACTCAAATTGGATTTTCAAAACTAAGAAAATAGCCAAATTACTTCAAGTTTGATGCAACCATGGTCTCGCGATTTACAATTACAATACAAAACAAAAGAAAACACTTCACCAAAAGAATTACTGAAACATATTTCTTACATTGATATTTATAGAAATTTCATTCAAATACAATGAAACAATTCATATAATAAACAACATTTTCTACATTTAGAAACGAGTGATTTGCCGCAAATTACAAAACTCTGTATCATGTAAATGAAAAACTGCCGATTTATGATAAATAATACAGCATATAGCATTTCTAAAATTCCATCACATTTCATTATTAACAAAATTCTTAAATTGAATACCTAAATTCTCTGCTTGTACTGACTTTGTTCCTTAATGTTCGGTTTTGCCCGGAAATCGCCAGGCTGTGATTATTGTACGCTCTTTGAGTAGGCAATAGACTGCTCAATGTTTGTAGGGGAATTTCACTACAACTTGTTAGTGCCTTTTATCATAAATGTAGAATAATTTATCAAATTATTCCAAATATTATGTGAACATGCGCTGTTATTTATGTCTTTCATTTTAAAACATATTCAGAGGTATGATTTTAAAAGATACATATTATGGCATCTAGAATGTACAGGTAGGAAATACTCTAATGACCATTTATGGCAGACGTAAAAATTTGGTTATTCATAATAGTCTTTATTATTGTAAATATTTGAATTATATATATACATTTCGGTTCAAACTGTTTCATATTATAGTGAATTGCTGTCAACTGGATTTTAAGAAAATTATTAGTAAATTTTCAATCGAAAACAACGATCAGCTCCAAAATTTAAGAATGCAAAAATGCAAAACCAACTAATCACAAAATTAAATTCTATTGCTTCTTCAACTAATCAGGTTGAATATGATATACCAGAGCTGCCACAATTGCAACCAGAACTGGATGAAAAAACATTGTTCTAAACATTTTAACTCTAAGTAAATCAGCAATTTTTTATAATTTCGGATAGTTTCTTCAATAATTGTAAACGTTCATAACTCAAACTAAATGAAAATATTCAAAATCAGAAACCACCAAAGGCTAGAGGATTGCTTCCTTTTCGATTTTCGGAATTAATCACCTATGACGCGACTATTCCTGATTTTGGGCACCACGCTTCTAAATGAAACTTGGTATATTTATTGAAAACAAAATAATTGAGTCTGTTGGGATTTAGACAGCCTTATTATCTCAAAAATAAGTGTGCGAAGAATTAGAGCATTTTTACAAAAATCGAAATTTTCATTGAAAAAAGTTAATATTTTCATGTGCATCAGGCACTATAACAGGGAAACACATTTATCCATGGATGTGTCCAGGTCACAGATTTTCAATTTTCTTAAAAGGATCAAAGGGTTGTATGTTTAATGATACACCGTGAGGTTTAGGTCTGAAATTATGATTTAATTCAAATGTAAACACCCATGAACTTTTCAAGGATTTTATTTCAAAAGTGAATGTGCCTTGGAGTTTAGTGAAATACTTTCGATAACCCGGAAAATAATAACATATACCAACTTGCATATTTAAACGCGGCGTTCGCGTAATTTTTATTTTTATGCGTAATATAATCTCAAATTGAAAACAAACCAAAAACACAAGTTGTATTTATAGGAAATCGAGTATCTCCTATTTTATAATCAATAATTGCTTCGGAATGAATTTAGATAGTTTTTAAAAATAACTTTCAATTACTCTTCGTCCAAAATTGAACAGTCATGCTTCCGTACTCGAATTTAAGCAGATGCAGCCCGTTTCAATTATGTCAAGGTTAAGAAAGTCTGCTAGCTAGACGACAATAGCTGCTATTTCGATTACTTTCGTGGATTTATGGCATGGAATGGCATCTTCTTGTATTGCTCCAGTATTTTAATATAGTGCTCGGAATACATCATTCCATGAATTCGAGCGATTACGCAGAGACTACAACAAAATATAGCTCCCCAAACCACAAATGTAGTGAATTTTGACAATATTCATTGCTCAAGTACTTTTGATGGTAGCGGTATTTTTCCAGTAGACTTTTTTACGAATGATCGCACACTGGAGGATAACACAAACAAACTACTCTCGTCCAGCAAATTCAAGCCAATGTTTTTTTAAACGACATTCGGAAGTTAACTCCATATTGCACTAACAATACAGCCATCTATTAGTGATGTGAGGATATGCAGGTACCAGGTTTATTTTGTTGTGGTGTAATTTTTTTTGCAAATTTTTATATTGTTTAATAGGAAAAAAAATTATTCTGAGCTACCGGTAAAAAATTTCGAGTACGGTTGGTTACAAGTAAGAAAATAATTTTTGCGGGCGGGTGCTAAAAAAACTCTACATACATCGTACATCACTACTATCTATAAAGCTTTTTTGAAGCCCTTCGGACGTTGAATGCGGGTTAATTTTGCCTAATCCTAAGTGGTGTTTCAATGGATACATATACTTACTAGAAACTTGTGCGGTGAAAAGACTTGCATTACACGACACTGCAAGCACAAAATCGTCACCGCCGCATCATGGAGGGCACACTGTTATGAACATTGCATTCACCACAAAATGTGTTTGAATAATACCAAAAATAAATGTATTTTCCTCTACAAATTATGAAGCACACATAATTCCATAAAAATCAAAATTATCATTCTTGAATCTTTGAATCATAAATTTTTTTATGAGCTTGGATTTAATTGTTCTATAAGCAAAACAAAGCATTAAAATAAAAAAATGATGTTAATAATCAAAAATTCATCATAAAACAAAGAAATGTATCAATACCAACGGTCTAAAAATTATGACCTTTATTAGAGAGGAACAGTCGTTGGATGAAGTACTATTTAAATTACTATACGCATACACTTGGTTAATGTGCCTATTAACCATGCTCTGAAACTACGATAGTGAAAATATTGTTTCATTACATGTACATTATTAACCTAAAATGCTTACTAAAGTAAATAGTGCTAACTCACATTTGTTAAAACTTTCGAGTTGCAACCACCTCTATGAATTACTGAACAATGCTTTTAAGGTCAAGCTTATTATAGTTAAAATAGAATTTTTTTCCATTAAAAACAGTATTAAAACTATAATCGCTATTCTTGAGTATTAATCTAGGGTCACGTTTGAAGTGCATAAAACTTGCAAATACTTGAATTCGGAAAAAACATTTGAAGGTTTTCAAGCAATTTTTTCACAGTAAACTGCAAAATTTATTTGGTGATGTTAGGATGTACATTTGCCTGAGTTATGGAATAACCACCGTTCCAATATTTTTGAGTTTTACAGTAAACTGCAGGACAACTTTGTTGGCCATTCATTTTTGATTTATTGAAATATATTATTGTTGTATTTATATTTACCTACATAGGAGCTTTAAAGCTTTGTCTTTTTAATAAAATTTTAAAATTCACAATTTCGTCCATTATAACAGCATTACAAATGATTTTAACCATTTTAAGAAAACTTCAAAACTATATAAAACAATATTTTATGAAAGAAATAATTATTTTACATTTCAATTTTTCTACATGTAATATTTAGCTATCAATGAGTAAATGTAGAAAGAAGAATATACAAATCTTTTCTGTATAGTACTGCTTTCTTTTGAAAACTAAATTTTATTGGTTAAAGTATAAAACACTTACAATAATAAAACAAGCAGAGAAAAATTTTAACTAACAAAAATTACGATGAAATTAAATTTTTGCTAAATTGAAATTTTATATTTTCCGACTATATGTACATGTACATGACACTATTTAACAAAAATCCAATGTAATTCCCAATATACATCTAATACAAATAATCAATCTCTATTTTTTACTTTGTTCCAAATATAGCTTAACAAGTTAAAATATTGCGCGGTTAATGTCTCTTATCAAAAGTTAGTGAGGTGAGAAGTATAATTTACTCCATTGGGAATGTGATCATTATACTTTAGTCATTGTTTATCCTTCCTACGATGATTGATTAATTTTTTGCCTTAAAGGCAAACAGCGAATCGAAATTGCATATTTCCTTTGGTATTTTCACTGTTTCATTTAACGAAATTATGAGAAATGAAAGATCTGTTTAGCACAATTTTAGTCTATATTTGGCTTTGAAAACGATAAACTAATATTAACAAATTTTGCACTAATGAAACATTTTTAAGAATTGCCTATTTAATGTAAAAAATGTAGAAGGTACTGCACATTTAATAGATTCAACTGAATTTTTCAGGCCAGACGAAGACAAGTCTATTTCTGATATGCCTACTGAGGGTGAAAATCAAGTGTAGGCAAGTTGCGGAATCGGATTTAATAATTGCCTAATGCGAGTGACCATTAGGATTAATATTAATAATTAGGGTTGACTTATATTCAATGTGAAAATAATTGTTTTGGAAAATGATATACAAATTATCAAGTAAAAAGCATTGCTTAGATTGGGAGTTGACAAATTAGTAAGTATACTGAGAAAAGAAGTGCAGATGTTACCTAATACCATATTTATCGCCATAAGGTATTAAATTTGTTTATTATGCTTCGATAAAATGTCTAATGACATACCTTATGTGATATCTTTAATATACATAATGCAAAGAATTACTCAAAAACAGCATTAAAATTAATAAGAATAATTCTGTACACTTGTCAACATGATTCATATTTTAACCTGAAATATGTACCAAATCTAATCCAAGATAAGAGGCTGTGGTTTTCAAGATAATGTAAGAGACATTAATCACGAGACACTGACAGGAGATAAAACTTCACATAAGATATTTAATGATTAATTTAATTCAACAATTTCTAAACGGGTTGTTCGCAATATACGTGATATAACTACGTATTTTATAATGTATTTCACGATATGTTTCGTCTGTCTAGATGCACTTGTATGCATGAAAAATCAAACTACTTAAAATGCACAACCTGGTCAATTGACCTTTTAAAAAATATACTGGATATTAGATGTAGATATTATTCAATACAGTAATATTTATAGTGCAAACAATTAAAAAGCTAAAACATTATGTTGATGAACAATTTTTACAAATAATCAGTGCGCAAGGACCACATGTGGTTTTTTTACAAATGCTGCAATTTTTGGTTGATTTGTTTTTTTTACAAATGCAACAAGATTTTCGGTTTTTCACTTCGGGATACTTTTCTGTATTATCCAGAATTCTCATTTTTTCCTGGATAACAGTAGGTATCGATGTTTGATGGCGTTTTCTTTCGTGAATATGTGCTTTACACAGTTTTTTAGAGAGTTCTATTAAAAATTCACGACGAGAGTTTTTGAACATCTTTAATTTTTTGCAAATTATGAAAGAATTTAGACATGCAATGTCTACAATATTTCCAAAAACGTTTACAGGCCACCTTCGTGTAGCCGTCCTTGATGTATAGTACTTGAGCATTTGATCTGCAGTATCAACTCCGCCTTTTGTTTTATTATAGTCGAGTACCATTTGAGGTTTGAACTTTGGCGCAAGACCTGTTTGAGGAAATGAGTGCATAGTAGATATCAAAAGAACATTTTTATTCCGTTTGGCTTGATAGCTCACTAGAATCACATTTGAATCTTTATCTTGAACATATGTGCTATTGAATAGATCCTTAGGAGCATTTAATTCTTTAGGAACTTCTCTACGGTTTGAACGAATTGTTCCCAAGTATGTTGTCTTTTTCTGAAGGAGCCTTTTGCAAACTGATAGTGAGGAGAAGAAATTGTCTGCTGTTACATTCAATCCCAACTCAAAGTAAGGTTCCATTATTTTCAGAATAATGTGCTCTCCTAAACCACAGTTTTGTGGCCTGCTTTCATCACGGCCAAGATAAGGGAAACCACCAAGCACGTAAGAGCTTTCTGAGCAGCAAAGAAGCCAAAATTTGATGCCAAACTTGTCCGGTTTTGAGGACATGTACTGCGTAAATGGGCATCTTGTGCGACATCCCATCAGTTGCTCATCAACAGTAACGTTATTGTAGGGTTTATAACATTTAGCTGCATTTTCAATTACATTGTCCCATAAACTTCTAATATGACAAAATTTATCACTTGCTTTGCGAGCTGATCTAGTATTCTTGTCATCAAAACGCAAATGTTTGGTGATGAATTCGTATCTTGCAATGCTCATTGTTGCAGAAAATATAGGTCTGCCAGACTCTAAATTCCATAAACTGCGACGTGGCTCATCACGTCCTTTGTATACTCCTCTTGCAATTGTAAGGCCAATGTATGCTAAAATTTCGTCTTCTGAAATCAATAACTCTGTTGAATTAGGGGATTGCATTATATGCTGATTGGTGAATCTAAGCAAACCATCAACACTTGAATGACCAAAAATTTCAAAAAAGACATCATTGATTTCTTCAACACGATTACAGATGAACGGAGTTGGTCCGCCTTTGTGTCTAAGTATATTCGCAACTGAAGTCTTCTGAAATGTGGTATAATCAATTGCAGATGTCCATTCAGTCCCGTCTTTTGCAATCATTACATTGTCAGTAGATCTTCCACTACTGTCAGAAGTATTTGTGTTCAAATTAGCATCATCTCTTGAGAGATGATCTGAATCAGAACTGGTTGTAATTGGAGACATGCTTTGACCTTCGTCTGAACTTTGTAAATCAGAGGAGCTTCCACTGTCCTGTAAGGAAGCTAATATTGTGTAAGCATTGTGCTTTGAAGATCTCATTGCAAAAGTATTGAATAATTGAAAATTTGAGCAAAACTACTTCAAATGTTGGAAAAGTTTTAAATGAAGGTCAATTGACCAGGTTGTGCATTAAGCATAAATTGTGGTTTTGTGTAGTTGATAATTAGCCAATGGCATTGGTTTTCCGTGAAGATTTTTAGGAAGTAATTTGATGTGATGACACAGCATAATGCATGAGTAAAATGGTCATTTGACCGCCTTATGCATTCTAGGGTTAAATAAATTTTTTTATTAGATCTCTTAATCACATGTTTCAGTAATTTTGTCAAAAGCAGGTTTAAATTTACGATATCTTGAATTGCAAAAATTTCAAAAGTTAGTCTTTACGGCCATACGATGTCCTTGTATTTTAGCATCAAAATTTCGCTTTATTTCACAAATGTAGAATTTTATTCTTGAGCATATTCAGGACCAACTACAATTTTGCTTTATTCTACTATATCTGATGTTTTTCATAGAGGTTTATACTGGAAATATTACTGTATAATCTTTCAAACTATTTTAATGTCGCTCAACATAGGGTAACTTTAAAATAATTTACATGTAGATAAAATGGATCTTAACATTTTTCTGAATACCCTTTTAACATATTTCAAATTTTATATCAAAGTCTTTTGTTATTGCATGGTAATGTGAAGATGTTCAACTTGCTCTATAGAATAAACTGTGTGCAACAACACCTTTTCACAATGCTAAGATAATGTATTGATGTGAATAAACAAGCCCACATCAATAATACTAAAAAAACGCGAGAAATTCGGCTTGTAAATCTGACAAGTTAATTTGTCTCATCCTTACATTTTTTTTATTTTAAACCCATTACTGGGTTCCCACACTGATATTCGCAGTGATTTGCTGTTCTAAAACATTAATAATTACTTTCGCAAAAAGCGCGAAATTATATACATATGGAGTATGAGGTGCCAAATATTTAAATTTGTTCAAACATACATTCTCAATTTGTTTGC
>CABFPE010000282.1:42044-52427 GCA_900660155.1 Hofstenia miamia | reverse complement strand
CATGAGTGTCTGAAATTTAATCGAGCTCGTATTTTGAAAAAAGTTTGAAACGACTACACGACAAAACACAGTTGCTTTTCCTATGTAGCTAAGAGTCCCTTTAAAATTATATCTTTTTGTACTGTATTCTTATTGGATTAAAAACAATTGCGGCGAAAAATGCCGATTCCTAAAAAGATATCAAATTATAAACAATTCAGTGCTACGTGTCTCAAGGGTATGACCACATAAAAAACAAATGTAAAATTTTTAGGATTGCGAAAAATTGTGAAATGGATTTAAATTGTATAGAATGATTACTAATGAATATGCGTCAATAAGGCAGTTAGTATAATAGTGCGACAGTTTTACAAGTGTTCAATAATTAATATTTCCACCACCATCTTCCATTCTGAATGTTGACGATATTTTAATTTATAAATAGAAATGCTTTCATCTATCAATATTTAGAAATGTGAGAAATTACGGCGATTTTCAGATTGCAACTGACAATCAGTAAATACAAATGGAATGTTAATTTTTAACCCCGTACTAAGTAAATTTCCAATGAAATGTAATTCTTCTATTAGTATACAGAGAGCAATATAACCTACTTCACATGTAGATAGTAAGATTAAGTGCTGCTTAGAGTAATGACACATAAGTCGTGAATCGTTTAATCGCATAATATGTAAGAGATATTCCTTCGGGATGAAGTCCCCAGTCAAAATCAGTAAAATCATCAAGTTTGTTAGGGGTTGTCTGAGAAGGAATATCTTTGAGCTACTGCAAGTTTATTTTTGTTACAGTAAAGTGACCAAATGGAGGGTCTTCATCATATTGAATAAGTATTATCTGGCTTAGTCCATACTGTCAGATATAAAATAGAACAAACCAATCAACGCTTTATAAAGATTTTTATCAAAGTTATCTCCTTTATTATTCCAAACAACATTGTCATCGGTTCTTCAACCGATTTAAACTCAGTCATATTTAAAGTTTTTAGAAGTCGTTTCACATAACATTGTTCGAATTGCAGTGGGATGCTGTCGGAAACCAGTAAGTAGTTTTCGCCAAAAATTTGTGAAAAACCTATTGTCACATATCCTGGGGGAAACTTATTCCATGAGCTATTTGGTTTTCAATAATATAGTCCAATAATGATGAGTTGATTACTAGGTTCGTTATCAAATTAGAACGTGCCATGATTCTCAATGAATTCATTTCATTTTTCATTGCTTCAATTCAAAAATATTTGCTATTAGAAATGATTGTTTGTTTGCATGGCCTAAGATCACTCTTAGCACACGATTCAAGCACTACATTGAGCATGAAAGACGCATCTTCTTCTAATCCGGGTCCATCAGATAGCGGTTTGATACTTGATGATTACCTCAATGTGATTGTTCATTGATATTTCTAGGAACTTAATAGCATTTCATTATTACACTCAGCCAAGGAATTAACGTCAGATGATTTCTATTAACGGATTATCAGTTGACTACTGGAATCTATGAAATGAATTTTTTGTTATGGAGAAATTGCGATTCGCAAATTGCACATTTCTACTACAAGAAGGATTTTCGTTTCACTGAATAAATAATATAAGATTAGTTTAGTTGTCATAGGAAGCTTAATAAAGGCACTTTACCCAAACATCTTTCAATATCCCTTAGTATGAACACAATTTTCGATATAACAAGCTGAATTTGCAGCTCGAACCCCAAGTTTTGGCATACCTCTAACGATAGTGTTGATTGTTTTCAAATAGCGTTCGGCCACTCTATTTTGAAAAGCACTATACGGAGTTAAAAATTCCCATTATCAGAACGTAACGCTTTAATTCTTCCTTTACCAACACATACAACTAATTCTTAAGTCTTTCGAGAAGTTTTGACTTGTTTTGCATAAAATGCTGATAGATATCAAACTGACAAGATATTTTGGCACGAAAAGTGTTGAATTGTATAATTATTATCATCGAACTCAGAAAAAATCGTTTGTCCGTAAATCCATGTTCAGTGCAAACACTCCAAAATTATAAAACTCAACTATGTTTGATTTGATTTTATGCCATTTGACACCAGGTGCATAACATCTATCCGTACCGTGATTAGAATTTCCGTAGTTATTGCATTGCAATTTTTTGTAGCAATATTATCTAATTTGATATTTACGACTTCAAATCTGCTTGTAATTTATTCTTCAAGCCCCTTATTTTCGAGTTCAGTGGTATGATATCATTTGAAGCCGAATAGTTGCTTTAAATGAATCGCACTCAATGCGCAAACCTTTCAATAGCATTACAATTTTTTAAATTGTCCCTGGCATTTTCACTTGAAGGTTGTAATTTATAAAATATTGCATACACAGGATATATATCATGAAACAATTTCACCGCGTTCAAGAACAATTGCAAAATTTGAAACACCTTGACTTTTCCATGTGTTCCCCAGATAATTTCCTACAGAAACTCCATCTGTAGTAACATTAGGAAGATGAGAATCATAAGTTCTCTGTAAAGATTAAGACCATTCTTGGCTTTTCTTCAGCTGTGCGAACTGAATAATCAAGAACAATAGTCTTTGAAGATAAATACGGAGTAAAAGAGATTTTTCATAATAAATTCCCAATAAAAGAAAGTAACTTCTCTCCAAGAGAATCTGAACCATCGTTTATCATTTGGTTGGATTCTGAGCCCATAACATTTTAATTGGATTAGCCAAAAATTGTGTAATCATATTCCCCCTTTTAAAGCTTTGCTTTTATTCGTAAAATTTAGGCCAAGCTTAGTCCAGGAAATTGTCATACAAGATTCTTCCATAGATATTTCGCTAAGCGTTGCGTTTCAATAACGTGATCGATTTAATGTTTTAAGAGTATAAAATGTATTTTAATGTAAAGAATAATGAGACGCCAATTCATAAATCTACTTGATGTGCACATCGAAATTAGTTCTCAAGGTGTTGTAATGAATTCGAGAGGAAATTCCATTATTCTACGTTCAAATGATTTAGAGGTTATAATTGACATGGCTTTGGAAAGATGAATCCCCAAAAAATGAATATGATAAAAACTTATCAGTAGGATAAACCAGATTTTGGGGTATCTGGAAAATCCAATCCGTTTTGCCTTTGATACACCTTGCTCAGACATTTAAATAGAGCACTGCAGTGAGACCAGTTCCACGTTATGCTAAATTAAATTAAATAAATTGTAAGAAATTGGACAAGATTTAGGAATCGAACTGATGATTTCTTCTCTATAATAGTTTTTGCATTGAACAAGTATTCTCCATTACCTGCTTTGGACTTTCTCCTCCTAACCTTGATTTCTGAATTATTTTCTCACTATCTCTGGTATTTTCTGTTAGTCTTGCCTTCACTTCCTCAGGATACTCAATTTTGCTCACACCTGTCGCAAATCAATGTGATTTTTCCACATATGTTCCCAAAATTGGCTATTTTTTAAATATTTCATTTCAAACGCAATCTATTGCATTTTTTAAAAATGCGTATGAAATAATGCTCAGATCAACAACAACCGATTTCATGTTTACTTCACAATTTAAAATAACATTTTCAAATTTTCAAACTTTCCCGAGATAAGTAAAAAATTTAAAATTGCGATTGTTTTAAACAATGTAAATAGCGTAGCATGCACTGCCCAGATCAACGTTGAAATTTAAACAAGACTATATTTTGCAATTACATAAGCACAATTTGTGGCATTTATTAAAAAATGTCTTCACAAGCCTGATTTTTTTCAAATATTTAATACTTGCAAAAAATGTTATGTATATAACAATTGTCTGTGCGGGTTTCGTGTGTAAATCAAAATGATTGTGCAAATGTGAATTGAATACAAGTGAAATATTGATGAGTGTGTTTGTGCGGAAATGTATACTGCGAGTTAGGTTAGTTTAGGTATGAGAATATATATCCCTAATGGTATATAAATTATATGCTTTAAATGTGCAAATTTGAGTAAAAATTTCAACCTATATTTTTAAACAATTACAATTATTCCAAGCAAAGTAAGAAATTTAGAAATCTTAAATTATTGACACATGTATTTCTAATGTGCTCTCATTGCATTGATGCACATTTGTCATAAACATTATTGTTGTGCGTTGCAATTACTAACCATTTTTCAAATAAAATTGCGTTTTCTTTAAGAAACTTTAAAATTCTTCCAATTATTGAATTAATTATCCCAGTATCAGCAGGGGGTTCTGAAGCCGATAACTTTTCTTGAAGAAAGTCAGATTTTAAAACAAGTGCTGGGAGTTAGGATTAACACAAATAATGATTTTATTAAAGTGTTACATGGCATAAAAGAAATTGCTTTATTCAATTAAGTATTAGTCGGTTTGTAACATTAACATTTTTACTAAATGTTCTAGTTGGAGAAGGTCGGGCACTCTGCCCTTTCCGCAAGCCCATAGCGATTAGTGCTGGCAACTCCGATTGCCTATACGGTTTTCTAATGATTGTACAATGGAAGGAAAATCATACAATAATATCCAATATCCACTGAAGCCTTCAAAATAAAGCACCCTCTAAATAAGCTCGGATCTGCCTCCATTTTGTATAATGAGTTTTAGTCAGCATAAAAATTAAAATATCACATGTGCCACAAACACTAATGCGAATATTGGGGTGTTCATCAGTGTGTTCAACTGAAACTGACACTAAGCGTACTGAAATGAATGGATGCAAATTGAAACTGAATTCAACAAGAAATGTAAAAATTAATTAAAACTAAAACTGAAAAAACAACATGCTTTGATCGCTCAGATATTTGCCTCACAAAACTCTTACATCATTACTACTATTAATCTACTTACAAGATTGAAAATCAATGAAAAAAATTTTAGATCTATTTATGTATACACTAATGATCTAAAGTAGGGTTGTGCTGAGAAGGAATTTCTAATACGCGTACTCGTCCGTAAAAGATTCATTAACGCCCGTAACCTTAAATGTTATACCAAATATCAGTGCGTTAAATTTACAACAATTAATGCATTAATAAATAAAAACTACTATTAATTAGCAAAAACTATGAACAATGGAAAAGTAATTCTATTTGCCGTTAGGTTGCAATGGCTGTGATGCTGTTGGTAGTAGTTTAAATAATAGAATTGTGATTGAGTTGCTTGATATTTACACAATGCATTTCAAACGGCTTGCTAATAAAGCTCCCATAAGAATAGTTGAATTTCATAATCATATTACCCTATATTTTTATTCCTTCCCCACCCACGCTACCCGTGGGTACTACCCGTATCTGCCAGGCCTAATCTAAAGCTAATTTGGCTTTGCAATTAGAAAATGTCCTTAAGTGAACAAAAATGTATTTGAAAAATTCTCACAGCCCTTTGATACATGGAGGTAGTAGTCATAAATCCTCATAAAATATTAGTGATACCCTTATAGTAAATACTTAAAAGACAAATATGGGCGGGCTCAATTAACAAAAATCATCGTACAGAAAGCCCAAGTAATACTTACCCTAGCAAATACGTATTTTATCAATTTTAAAGTTTTAGAAGTGAATAAAATATGAAAAAATTAAAAAAGCGACATTAACTATTTTTTGGCAATTACCACGAACAACTATTCGCACGCGTCCTTTTAATTGATGAAAAATCAAAGTAGTCCTCCAATTTTCCAGTGCTCATACTAGACTAGAAGAGCAGAGGTCGTCTCATTTGGTTAAACGGTCATTTTTAGGCGGAAATAACATATAACGGCTGTATTTTAAACAATACATTATGTATGATGACAGAAGTGAAATGGAAATATAATATGCATGCAAGGAAAGATACCGATAAACCTCATGCACGTAAGAGCGCTACTATAAATTTGTATATAAAAATTCCAGCATGCATTGTGCTAAATTACAAGTATAAATATTATCGAATTGTCTTTTCACACTATCTACTAATAAATCGAGGTCGATTAAATGAAAAATGACTTACCATCAACGTACTTCAGGTAGCTAACTTTGAAATGCATTAAACTGTTGAGGAAGAGCCGCACATTTGCATTAATCAGTGTTTGGAAATATACCAATGAAACTAAAGCGTCCACAAAGGCTTGATTGCTTTCTTCAACAATGTTGTAATCTTACAGCTATAGTAGTATGAAAATTAAAAGTTAAATATAGAATTTATAAATTGTTAAGGTACCGTAAATAACAAAATGAAAATCTGAACAGGTACAGAAAGCATAATGGACTCAGTTCGAGAGTTATATTAAGATGCAAAATGATATTCAGAGTTCGAGTTAAATTCTACCTATATATTCTTTCAGAAACAATAAACACACTTGATTAGTTAATTAAAAATGTTAGCAAACAGCGAAAAATCAAACTCGAATATTAGAATGTGAAAAGACAATATTAGTATCAAACAATTGCATGCAAACAAAACACAAATATCAATTACTTTTGAATTGACGTAAGGTACAATATAAATAAAGGCAGCATGCAATATGTGAAATATATACATACAACGTGCATAGAAAATCTCACTTTGCGAACTTACCGGAAGGAGCTGCACAAGGCGTAACAACAGCAGTATCATGATAATTAGAATCAGGATCAACAGGAGGTTTAATTTCAGGAGACAACTAAATAAGTATCATGTGCACAGGAATTTCAGATAAAATATAATTTTTGCTTCAGCTAATATTTCTGAAAAATGGTTTAATATTTAAGCATGAACATAACATATAGCACAGCAGAAAAATTAAATATCACAAAATATGCAAAATTGCAATTAAAGTAATGATATAAAATATTTTAGAAAAATTTATGTTTTCACCTAAACGATAAAATGAATTCTGAAGCGCCATTGAAAAACAAAACTATTTTGAAAAAAGAGATGCAGAAATTTATTAAAAAGTAGAAATTATATGCTTAATTAATGAATTAGTTTTAGAGACATCATTTAAAATGATTACATACAATGGAAGACTGGGCATGAATTACGGAAGGTGACAACAATGGATTTTTAGTCAAATCTTCAGAATCATCTTCAATTAGCTTTACAGAAGACGTAGTGGTAGTATCTTGTGAAACTTCAGAAGTATAATCGGAATGATTTAATAAAATACCTAAATCAGCTATTTCTGATGAATGATTTACACTTTTGCATTCGATTTTAATGTTTTCAGGAATGTTTGTTGAAGTAATTGAAGAATTGGATTTGTCAGAATGTTGCAATAAATTGTTGATTAAACAGGAAGTTTTTTTGGCAGAATTAATGCTGACAAGAGACTGAACTTTAGAATCTGGAATTGCACTATTTTCTGATGAAACGCAGGTTAAATCTGTAGGTAAAACTTGTAAATCAGAATCCAAAGGTTTATTTTCACTTTGAGACAACGGGTCTGAAAAATCATTCGATTTGCGTCTTCTTTTTCTACGCTTTGCGAAAGGATTAACACAGGAAATTTCACTTGAGCCTTCAATTGATTTTAATGAAATATTGGAAGAATCTTTATGTGAGGATTTATGCTCAGGAGCGAACTTTAAAGATCCAAAACATTGGTTTAGCAATTTATTCATAAGTAGTAATTCAAAACCATCAGACTCCACATTACTTAAAATGTTCTTGTCTATAGAAAATGAAATTTGAACACGCTCAAGTCCATTACTGGTTTCAAATTGAGAATTTTGTGGAATCATTTCTAAAATTATAAGTTTAGTATTAGTTAGCAATACTAATACATTCAATTATATAATTAAGAGGTAGAAAATATGCCAGCTAAGAATTGTATTAAAAACTAAAAATTTCAATAGTTTGGAAGAACAAACTCAATGTCAAGTAGTAAATTGCAATAGTTAACACTATCGCAAAATGTAAGGGAAATTTTCGATAGAATATCACCGATTAATAAAAGAATTTTAAAAAAGAAATATTAAAAAAAACATGCACATCATATTTAGTTAAGGACTTGATTAAAACGAAAGCAATTTTCCATTGAAATGAGTATAAGTATTACAGTAATATCATCTTCAAATTACAAATTTATAGGCCAGAAGAATTCGATATTCTAAATATAATAAGTGTGCTAATATTATTAAATATGCGAATAAAATCAAATGCAACATGTAAGTTCAAAACGCTATGATTAACACAAAAACACAAGCTGCCTTAAAAACAATGGCGGCCATCATCACAAGCTTTTGAAAATCAGCATGATAGATATTCTGGAAAACTATCTATCACTACCTTGCTAAGCCAAAAAATGCTAAAATTCAATGAAAACATAACTAACAGAAAGTGGGTAATTACTTTCCTAGGCTAACATCGTTATATATATTTAATCTAACTTAAGTTTTAGTATTAAAGAGCAGTTATTATAGCGCTCTTTGAAAGTATTTTGATTTTAAAGTACACATTCTCAGTATTACAAAGAAAGCCAAAATATAATTAATTAATAATGCAATAAAGCAATGATTTATGACAAATTTATCTTATCCAATCAGTATTCATGTTTGCAACCGAAATGAGTTCATTTATTATAAAAATTTCACAGTGTAATTTTTACAAGAATTATTTTTCGATTTAAATTTTATTCAATGCAAAGAACTTACAATTATATTTTATATCAAACTGAACTGTAATTTATTTGCCTAAAAATTTATTCAACCAAGTAGAATTACCTTCAATTTAGCCAAGTGCTAAGTTTAGTGAAATATTTTTAAATATACGCTATTTTATACATATAGAGTTTACGAGACTCGAGACAAAATTCCGAGACGAGAAGCAACGAATTTCGAAGAAATCAACTGAATTCGAGACTTCTTCAACTATATTTAAAGATGTATAATATTGATGGCTCAATTTCGTTTCAAAAATTATCTTAAGTTGACATTTTTTTATTAATAAATATCGAGAATTATATCATGGTGACAGTTAGAGAGAGAGAGAAAGAAACTTATATTACCCTTTCGGGAGTTACAAAAATAACATTATGTACGGCACGACGAGCACCGACACTTGAGGCGATGAGTACAAGGGAGATCAACATCCAAAACGTTTATGCGCTCCAACAGAAAGATAAAAAGCTCCTTCTTCAATTTATTTATAGGACCAAGACTGTCAACCGAAGTGTTAGAGAGAAGAAAGTTAAAAGCACCTGCGGCACGATAAAAGAAGTTTCTATCTGAGGAAAATTTCCGAAGATCATTGATAATATGTTTGGGAGTTTGTCCAAGACGGGTACTACCAGAACCTAAGGTAAAAGAAACGTAGTTGTTTATATTAATATCGTAAAATCCATGAAGCATCTTGGCAAGTGTGACAATGTCATTGAGGATAAGTTGATAAGCAATAGGCAACGTCTTCAACTGAATGAGGGTGCTGATGTAGCTGTCTTTGCCAAACACCCATATAAGAGCCTTACGTTGGAGCTTTTCCATCTTCTTCAATCCAGAAACAGGTGACCAAACACAAGAGTTGTAGAGCAGAACACTCAGAATACAAGATTTGTATAATGACAATTTGGCATTAATCGTAGCATGAAAACGAATATTTCTCTTAATGTAATAAAGAGTTTTGTAACAACTCGCCAGTTTGGCATTTACATGATGGTCCCAGGATAAGTTCCGCGAGATAAAAATCCCAAGATCCTTAATTACAGAAACCGGAGGAATAGAATTGTCATCAATTGATAATGAGCATGAGCAAGTAGATGAACAGCGCTTTTTGGTTTTACCCGGATGAAGCCTTATATTATTGTTATGAGCCCAAATGACAATGGAATTAATATCGTCCTGGAGCTCGGCAGAGCTGCCCTCAGACAGTAATTTCCAGTCATCAGCATATAACAAACAGAAGGAATGAGTGACATGGTCGGGTAAATCATTAATATACAATAAAAACAATAGGGGGGGGGCAAGCACGCTCCCTTTAAGAACACCGCTGGTAATAATGCCATAATTAGAAAGACAGTTATTAATGCGAACGTTGTTTTTTGCGATTGGAAAGATAAGATGCAATGAGGCGGATAAACGCACTGTCAAAGGCAAAAGCGGCTAATTTATTGAGCAATTGATCATGCGAAACGGTATCGAAAGTTTTTGAATATCAAAATACACAGTGATAATCAGAGTTAATATCATTGAGTTTGTAAAAGTGGTGAACATAAATAAGAAGCTGGGTAAGAGTGCCTCGACAATAGAGAAAACCATGCTGTGAGTCGGAAATTCGAGGACGGACTTTTTCATAAATATAATTTAATAAAATACGTTCCAAAATAAGCGACAAACGTGGGAGAATGCTGATCGGCCTGTAGTTCCGAACGTTCCCTTTATGCCCCGATTTATGAAGAGGGGTTACAAACGCCTCTTTCCATATTCCAGGCCAGTTTAGGGAGGAGAGGATAA
>CABFPE010000282.1:4000-19574 GCA_900660155.1 Hofstenia miamia | reverse complement strand
GGCAAGGCCCCCCAAAAGCGAAGTCTAGCCCCCTCTTTTTGGAGCAGAATGAACCTATTACTATTAATATTGTTTAGTTAAACGATAAAGAAATGTTAAATGGCCCTATTTAAATAACTTTCACATCAAATTTAATATGCAATTAAAAAGAATTCAGCTACACGTTAAATTTAACCTGAATTGGGTTTAAATTTATTTCCACACTTAAGTATTTAAACATGAAGGAATTACGAATTACAATTAACCACCGATTGGCTAGATGTTTAACATTACTAACTTATATTTATCCGCCAAATCAACATCATTATTAGGCGTCATTTTGCATGAAGCAGTTCATGCTGTTACATTTGTATAAGAAACGTGGGAGCAGCATAATTTTACACTATTTTAGCGGCTGAAACAGTTAGTAGCAGTAAACCAAACAAGCTCACACTGTCATGTGCACAACACGCAGCCCTGCTAGACAAAAGCTGTGGAATATGGGCGTTAGTTTACTAGTGCTTATGACCAACAAGAAACATAGTTTCTTAATAATGGCTGCATATGGTTATGTGAGACATGTAGTTGTTATATTAAAGTTATGTATCTTAAAAGATATTTCTCATTGCAATTTGAGTTGAGATAACTAAGTATATAAAATAGATATACGATCATATTTCAGTTGAAAGTTTCATAGTATTAACTAGTGTTCCTATTACTACTATAAATTGTTAAGAAATCGATCAATGACGTGTTTTTATATAGCTTGTTTAAAAATATATTAAAAATTTTCATTAATTCTTTTAACGTTTGAATAAATAGTAGTGAGACTGCCCAATCCCATATACTTTACGGGCCACTTTTGCATAATCCTAGCTATGTGCCTGTCTTAGATTAGTTTGAATCGATGAAATAATTTTTCTTATTGCAAGTTGAATTGAGCTGAGACGCATAATTATCTAAAATATAAAACGATTTACAGCTATATGATTCTGCCCCTCCTGATTTTTTATTCTGTCTACGCTACTGGTACGGCATATACTTTAAATACATTCTTGGCATTTAGACAGGTCAATTCGCGGCCATCGCATTAAACTACCACAACCCATCCATCTTCTGGAAACTTTGCGGGTCATTAAATTTTGTCACTTTCTGCTAAAATCATACTATGTTTTGCTGAAACTGGCTCGGGAATGTAACAACCCTCTTTATTATATCAAAGCATTTAAAGCACTTCGTGCACTCTGGAATCAAATAATCAAAAATATTTAAAAATAATTGTTGATAGAAAAATTGCACTTATATATGCGCATTGTGAGTAATGAATGCAATTCACGACAAAATAATTATTGACTTACAGAATCGGCGGCTTTCACAGGCAATCTTATACTATAAACTCGTCCTCTTCTATGGCTATCCGTTATAAACTGAAATTGAACGAAAATGTGAAACACATACTCAAAGCATTCACTAGAAAATTATAAGTAGCTGAAGGATTTGTGACTAATAGTAAATTTAAAACACAAATATGTATTACTCTACTAACGAAATACTATGAGATTACTAATTATTCTTAAAAAAAACTCGTTATTTTTGGGTATGATGAGCTCAGTATACAATTTTAGAAGGGAATATCAGCCAGGAATGATATTGAATCTATCCCCAATCAAACAAACACATCAGATAAACACCATGAGAACGTACATATATTCAAAATGTTAAAGTGGCTAAAATGTAATACAAAAACGAAAAACTAATAACTAAAACTTAAGGCTCATTGTTATGATAAATTTCATCTAATGCAAACAACGAAAATACAATTGTGAATAATAAGTTACCTTGGTATTGACTGGAAATTTTTCTAAAACACCGCGAGGCATATCTGTACGTCTAGATAACTTAATGATGCTAGGGTGATTGGAAACATTTGAGTATGTTGATAAATATGATTCACAATTTTCAGTTGGTTTTTCTGCATATTCTATAAAAAAACGTTAAATAGATAAATAACTGAGTAACTTAAAATACAACACAGAAAGCCACAACAGTAACGACATTTAAAGTAAAAATTTTAAAGAAAAATTAGACTTCCTTAGAACTAATAATAATACCCAAAGAAAATATTCATATTAAATAATTACATCGCACTATTGCATTTTATGTACGTAGATGGTTTGAGAATACTAGATAAAAAATAACATTTTATCAAACATGTTCAATAAAATGCGTTAAAAATAAAGCTTTGAAAACCTATACCAAATTCATATTCATCGCTGGATGAGCTAGAGGATTCCTCAAAATCAATAGGTCTAATAACGTGACCAGATCCTATCCCGGTATGAATAACCATATCATCATCCTCTTCACCATGTAGTAAAACTTCACACGAATTCTCGTTAATGATTTGTTTAAACAAGTCGTTATCTTCATTTAGAGGTCCTTCTAGATCCTCATAACCCAAATCTCCTATATTTGTATCATCATACTGCGAACAGAATAATTGTTCGAATTGTTTATCCAGACTTTGCATTTCAGAACTGCGACTTACTGCTGATGAGGACAGACTATATTCGGTGAAACGACTTTTTGATTCAAATTCTAAAACATTCAATTTAAAATTGCTATATAATAGAAACGTAATATGGGACAATAAAATACATACTTTTAAGATCATCAACATCATCAAATATTTCTTCGATTTCATTTTCATCATCAGTAGAACAAGATCTTCGATTAAGGTATTCGTCATAAACGGCATCACTCGCTTTATTAGCCATGACAACGAAGTCATCATCCAACTCCGCATCGCTACCATTTTGTATAGTACAGTCATCAGAGTCTAAAGCTGCAACAATGTCAGGATCTAGCTGGTTAGCCAAGCCTTCAATATCATCAGAACAAATATCAACAGCAAAAACAGGTGGAACAGAACGAGGCTAAAGATGATTTACATAAAATGCAATTTAACAATCAAATACATTTGAATGGTTATCAATAACTTCCATTGTCAAACGACCACCACGTTCACGCAGATGTTGCATGTAATCATAGTCATCACTATATTCATTATCTGAATAAAAAGACGCCGGAAAAAGATGATTTTCATGTTCGTGCGGAAGAAATGCATGGTCTGTACGAGGATTTAAAGAATCTGGATCTTCATATGGCTTCGAAACCAAAGTAAACTTTTCAGCAGTTTTTTTATCTATGAATGGTTTCCGAGATTTTTTTCCCATAAACTAAAAAATGTAAAAAGATGTCATAATACTTAATATAATATAAATAAGGAATGCACGTAAAAATACACGCTTATCTTTTAGTTTTAAATGCAAATTACAGAGTATTACTGAGATCAAATAAACACAAATAAAGCTATATTATTATACAAAATTATACAAAAATTATACAAAAATAAAAATAGAGCCCACTTGCATGCATTTGCGCTTCTTGTAGGTGCTAATCTCCTTTTTTCCATCTTTTTTTTGTAAATCCTCAGTAGGGATAATCAAGTCAACATATTTTTGACAGACTGCTGAATGTGGTAATAGATTATTTGGACAAATGAGATCCAATACTTGTTAATTTTCCGACACGAGGTCTTGATTTAATTTTATCCAATGAAAAGGAAATGATATATACAGCTTTTCTTCTCCAATTGAAATAAGCGATTATTGTTTTTTATGTTTTGATTTTAAATGAACTAACTACACCGAACTAGCCTAAATATCGTAGAATGTTCAACTGCGGTCATTTTGTAATCGCGCTTAGGTGTCGATCTTTAAATCATCACATACTGATTTTGAATCCCAATGATTAAAATTTTCACAAATTGCTTTAGATGCCCAATACAAATTTATTCCAACAAAGAAAATTTTAAGTGGCAACAAAAACTTATCAGTTCTTCTATCAGATAACGTAATCTCTAAAATTAAACGTAAGGACCCTTTATGGAAAAAGTATTGGAAATCAGGTTGCAACAGCACTTACCAAGAAAATTGCACTGTAAGAAATCAAGTTCATAGATTAACTAGAAGGCAAAAATCGTTTGAGGCAATACGGCCGAAAGTGCGAAAAAACTCGAAATCCAATATTAAATCTGGTACACCAAATCTTTATAAATCCGGTGATCCGAAACTTGACGACTTAGCTAGTAATGATAGTGAAATAGATGAAGCTGTCGGTCAAATTTTTTTATTAGTATTTAAATATTGCACCTATTCCAGCGTCTTGAACATTATTTTCACGTACCCTGAAAAGGTTAGCGAAATTCTCTCAAATGGTACTCATACCCGTGTACTATACGAATGTAGAGAATCTCTTGTACCTCGTTGTATCAAATTGTGAATACTTCATTTAGAACAGAAACTCTCCCGTGTGATTGGGAGATTGCCAATGTTACTGATATTTATAAAAAAGGTTGTAAAAGCTTATCGAATGCCTAGCACCCTATTGACACAACATGCATTATTCAGGAGGCTCTTATTCAACACATGGCTGAGATAGGCTTAAATTAAGTGAAGCTTTATGCTTTCCCTTTCTTTCCTATCCTTTTCATAGCGAGTACGACTCCAAGATTGTTCCTACTTTCAATTTATTATCTTTACTTACAGAGACTTATCTGATTGCAACAATATTGTAATCTAATCAGCAATGGAAATATATTTAGATAGAGAGCAGTTAAAGACAGGGCCGAAACCCGAAGCTGAACTATGCAAAGAAGGATGAATCAATGGTTTGCAGCAACCACCATTTATGGGGTAATTGGTTGTGACTCATGAATGACTCTCAGTGGCAAAGTGCAATGTGCGTGCTTAAATTTAATAAATTTTTTTACTTTGATTGCTCTTGTTATTGTTCTAGTTCGCAATAAAGGAAAGTGAGCAAGCCGACTGCCTTGGCTTATTATGTTCTTTACACATAATTAACCCTACATATAAATATACACACACTACTAAGCACATGCGAACAATCAATGTGGCCAGCAGAAAATAGAAGTAAGATGGTCCGCAGTAGAAGATATAAATTACTTCGAATACTAACATGTAATACGTGCTCGTAGACACCTCATATCCAAAACTGTAGGTTAACCGGGGTTAGCTATCCAGCTGTCTGATGACATTTGTTATAATTGTGAGTAAATTTCCAGCACCACCTATTAGATGCATTAACCAGTCATAAATACGTGTTCGTATAAAGAATTGAGACTTGCGGTACACCGCATGTTATCTTTTTTAGCTGTGAATCAGTTGAATGTATTGAAACACACTGATACTGATTACGTTTACAGCCACTCTTACCAGGGATTATTCCAAGGAATTAATAAAATTCCATTGTCGCCTCAATTGATAATATTGACTCGTAAATAGGATTGTTAATTTATGCAACTCTCCCGAAATCGTAACTCACCTTTTGTTAAAGCACTGACACACCGTCTTGATCATATGTGGGAATCAGATCTTTAATTCAATATTTATGAGGATAACCCTTGCTTCACCACTAGCTTAATCGGCCATAATAGTAACAATCTGACAGGTGAGGATAACTAATTCTACACTTATGATACAGATTACCTGCTAGTAGTTTGTTACAGCAACGAAAAGAAGTAAAGGCAACCTCAACTGAATCTCTTAAAGAGAATGGTGCCAAACACTTCACTATTATGAAGCATATATTTTTCTAAGCGTTTTGTATTTAGAAAATTTTTTGTTTCTGTTTTAAAGTTTTAAAACAGAACTAGCATTTTACTTAAGTAATATAAATTGTTTGCAATGTTTGAAATTGCTAATTACATTAAAAGTGACAAGTGATAAAGTCATTCAATTTTTTTTATACATTTTACATTTATATTTGAATATCGAGCGGTAGCCACACACAGGGTTTACGAGACGTCGACAAAGTTAATTTGGAGTCTCGTCTGTCAAAAAAGTCTCGGATCGAGACCAAGAAGCTTAAGTCGTTTTTCGGTTAATGGCGAAGGTATAGAATAGGGTGCACGCGGAACACGCAGATAAAATAAACACTAATACAAGGTAAAAACGATGAGAAATACGATAACATACGTAAAAAGCTTAAAAAATAATGTATATAATCCAATAACTTTGCATAATAAACCAAATTAGTAGCACGCGGTAACACGCGTAAGCACGCGGTACATAATTAAGAACAACAGCACAAAAAACTTGAAATATTAACTATTATTGAACAAATTACACGATCTAAATGTATATTTTTGCAAATCTATACATGTTTAGTTTAAATCAAGTCCTTACCTTAGGTGAAATTTCTAATTTCTTTTTGATAAAAATATAAATATATTAATTTCGATTACTCAATGTATTTTACTCGTATTATTATTCTAACAACTAATATATTTTAAACATTGCACCCAAATATCGCCGGTAGTCCTTGCACATATCTTGCAAGTATTGACATTTTTCAATTCTAATTTATATAGATGTATATATGTGAATTATACTATTAAGTATAGATAAAAGACGCAAGTTATTTCTGGTTAATAATATTCTTTCTAGATCGTTATAAAAATCTTTAATTCCTTAAACCAGGTAAAAACTTTGATTACTATCTGGAAAATAATAGTGTTATTTTGAAATTTACTTCCATTTGAAATGCAGTATATCAGATATTAAGTGCTTACTGATGTGGTAAATATTGCTTTCGAAATAGTTGAGTGGCAGAAAATAGCAAACCAAAGGCCTACATTCAAATATTTTTACATATGGGATGAGAGATTGAAGCAGATTCTAGCACATTACTTCGGATAATCAAAATACTTTGAAAATAAAATTTCATCTCATTGTTCGCTTTAAATTAAATGATTAAGTTTACTCAAAAAGAAATTGCTTTGAAATAAAATATTTTTTTCAAAACAAACAGGTTTCTAAAATAGCACACGTGCAAAAATCCCCCTTTAAGAAGTTTCTTGCGGCGCCCTTGATTGCCCACATTATTTAACGCAAAGGCTAACTCTGAATTGAATCAATCTCTTTAGACTATTGCACCTTTGTGATCAAAATGTTAATTGCAACCGAACAACCAATAGATTTAAATTTCAATATGAGATACTTCATTAAATCTACTAAGCAATTATGTGTTGAGTAAAACATAATTGAAGAAAGCGTTAATTGACAAAATTGTCAAATCGATTGCTTTAGAATTGTGCGAAGATCAACTACATGGTGTTAGGAGCAAAACAATTGAAATTATCCTGGTTTTGATCATTGCTTTAAGGAGAATCCGTTAAACAACACTACATAAGCAAAGATTGAAATGGAAACTAAAAAAGGCGATTTCTCGTTTTGAATCAATGTGCACAAAATGGGTTCTTGCACTACATGCTTCAATTATAAAAGGCCCTATTTTCACTAACAATTGCATATCGACAGACCCATGGTTATTGCACCCACCGATACTGTACATCCGCACTATTCAAAATATATTTAAAACAATATTAGCGAAATGTATATTTATGCATTAAAAATATGTGCAACGCGGTCACACTAGCTATAAATTCGGTACTAATCGGTAAATAAAAGAGTCATACAAATTTATTGCTAAAATAAACAAACAAATACTACAAACTACTATACATGTATATTTACAAAATTAAAAATATGCACACTTACTTAAAGGGCGTAAATTTCAAATGGAAATCTGTCCATGCGCTTAATTTTTTTGATATTCCTAATAGTGATTGTTTGGATAATAAAACTTTTTTAATTTTTCTTCTGAAATGTTTATAATTTTGTTCCTTTTTTATTTCGAGATTTAAGACATTCCATAATCTAGAAGCTTTAAATGAAAATGAATCTGGACGATTAATACTACTATGCAAATTGTGGTTTCTATCACTGGTTTTGATATAATTGCTTAAAAAGTGCGTAGATTTTGAATTGTGTACATATACATACTTGTGTATCATACAAAGAGTTTGATATTTGATAAAGTACAATGGTGCAAGAACATTGCTACCTTTTATAAAAGTGCTCACTGAATTATGCTTATCAATATAATTCAGAGTTATTATTGCCCAATTGAAGATTTTTGCTAGTGATAATCGATTATTTGATGTGATATTTTGGAATAAAAAACAACAATATTTAAAGTTACTTAACACAAAAGAGTTAAGCATTTGTGATTGAAAGGACTGCTCTACATTGCCCAAATGATATAAATATTTAATACCAGGGGCCATTTTCCTACATTTTGATGAAATAATTTTCAGTAAAACGTAAATCTCTATCAATTACTACACCAAGATAATTAATAGAATTGCTTTGCTTAATTTCATTGTGAAAATAAATGCTAATCGGGAGTAATCTGAAAGTTCCAATTTATTTAAAAATCATGAAAGACTTGATTTACACTAAAAATGTATAGATTTACATTAATGTACATCTATATTTTGTATTTGGGTTAATAGATAAAAAATTTATGAATTCCAAGTTTTTTGTGTATTCTCCTTAAATATGTACCACGTGCTAACTACCGCGTCCTACGTAATTTGGTTAATTATGCAAAGTTATTGATCTACTTATATTATTTTTTAAGCTTTTTACGAATGTTATTGCATTTCTCATCGTTTTTTACCTTATATTAGTGTTTATTTTATTCGCGTGCACCCTATTCTATACCTTCGCCTCGGTTAATGACGTTAAGAAACCTAACGCCTGTTAATTACACTGTTTAATTAGGTTTCATATTGATGGTTGGTGCTGCACGACGCGGGCGAACTGGTTCTACGAGCGATGGAACTGCTATATGCCCGAATTGCAACACCTCGGAGGACTTTGGTGGTTGGATCAGCTGCGAGCGTTGCCGACTCTGGTTCCACGCAAACTGTGTCAACATTCCCCAAGAAGTACTTTCCTTTATCTCCAACTTTTTAATCTATGTTTGTAATACTTGTATCAAAGTGCCAAAGAAAAAATTAATGGGTGATATTGATATTGAAACCTTCAAGTCGGATATTGTTACCCACGTAAATGTGAAACTAGACAGCTTTATGGATCAAGTCCGAAAGTTAAATGATACCGTGGTGAATACTATGAATATTGCAAATCCTAAAACTGTTATTGACCACAATCCTACAAAAGTTTCTTATGAAGAGTCTCGACGAATGGAACTTAGGGTTCAGGGTCTTACTGAATCCACTGATCTATCTTTCGCTAAACAAGTTGAACATGATGCTATTGCAGTTAAGGAAATGTTGTCTGCTTTGGGTGAATCGGATATGTCACAGATTACTTCTGTTATCAGGCTAGGCAAATTCAATTCTAAGGCTCCAAGACCACGTTCTATTATATTGAAATTTAATAACGAGTGGACCGTCAGAAAATGTTTAGCGAAAAGTTATCTTCTTAAGTCTTTCAACTATCTTGATTCAAAGGTCTTCATTTCAAGGTCATTATCTAAAGATGAAGTTGTAAAAGAAAAAGCAATTTTAAAGAAGCGTTATGAATTGATAACTTCAGGTGGTGTTCGTAAGGAGGACTTGAAAATTCGTAACCTGAAACTTTACCGTAACGGAGAACTAGTTGAAATAGATTGACTTTTTATTTTCTCTGTCTGCAACTTTAACATTCGTAGCCTCGTTAGCCTTCAAAAGAAGCTCGACTTTACTAATTTTCTTTCGGTTTACGGTCCATCTATTGCCTGTGTTACTGAAACATGGCTTTACCCGGATATACCTGATTCTGTTGTATTACCAACTTCTGATTACTCAATTATTTCTCGCTGTGACCGACGCAGTGGCTCCCATGGTGGTGTGGCCATTTTTAGAAACAATAATATCCCTGTTGACTGTCATGATGTCACTATTGGTGATTATGATTTTGCCTGCGCCTGTATCATTACGTCCATTGATTCCTGCCTTCTGGTTGTGTGTATCTACAACCCTCCTCGTTCGTCAAATTTCAGCTTACCTGTTAGTTTACTGTGTAAATGTATTACTAAATACCACGACGTTTTTATTGCTCAATATCCGCATGGGACTATTTTAGTTACGGGCGACTTCAATTTTCCTGATATTTGTTGGGACTCTCCTGTTGACAATTCTAATATCATTGATGATTTTGTTTCCTGCATTGAGGATATTAAAGGTCTTCAGTTAACATCTGAACCCACTCATGTTAGCAGTAACATCTTAGACCTAATGATTTCCACTGATCCGGATAATTGTCAGGTTCAAATTCTTTCAAACATTACAATTTCTGATCACTATCCTGTGATAGCTTCGCTTTCTATCCGATCTCCTGTTTCTGCTTCCTTCTCTGACCTTCCCGTCTATTCCAAGCACTCTTTCTCATACGTAAACTTCTCGCAATCTCTTCATCTTTTTGACTCTTTTTAACGTCAAGTTTCTCAGTAGATGCCCCTAAATTCTTCGATCTTTGCTACAATTCTTTTCAAAAAATCATTAATTACTCCCTTGAGACTAAACGGCAAAAACGCTGCAACCTCCCTTTTTATTACTCTTCCCACTCAGTCCATTTATTTAATCAGCTTCCGACTGAAAAGCAGTCGTTAGCCCGCAAAGGCTTACGCGATAGCCCCAAGTTATCGAACTTGAGAGAAACTCTTGCTCAATCCATTGAGCTTGATAGGTTAGTTTTTCTTGATGATTTTAACACCTCCAGCACTAACGACTGGTTCTCCTTTCTCCACAATATTTCTGGTCAAGTGAACATTCCCGTTTATCTTGATGATTCCTGGAAGTCTGATCTCAGAATGAAAGCTAACTTATTCAATACGTATTTCTGTTCCGTATTCAGCATTTCTGATCCCCTGGTTCATAGTATCACGAACACCGATCCCTCTATTATCCTGTCCGACGTTAACTCTCTCTCTCTTCTAATTAATTTGAGCTTGAATAAATATTAAAATTGTAGTTTTTATTACTAAAAACAATTTAAAATTGAATGAATCAAATTATTTTTAAAATCGCAATGTTGGATAGATTCGAAAAACTACCCAATAGCCATATAATTTTTCGCTACCCAATTTATGAAATTTAGAGAAGCTTTAGAAATAATGAGTTGAACTTAAATTATATCGCGTCAACATATATTTCGGGCCGACTTCGACCATAAATTCACAAATACAGGGATATTGTTCGCAGCATAGTAATATGATAAACATTTTGTATTTCAAAAATATAAAATAATTTCTGGAAGTTGATGCAAAGAAAAATGTTGCAATTTAACTTCTCACTTGCTTTGCAGTGAGAGTCTTGGACATTTTGAACCTTAAAAACAAATAATTTCAAAAAATATGCATAACAATTTCTATATATTTACCTCAATAATTTTCACTTAGTCTTTTGCAGTTCGTTTTTCTGGTGAGATAGTTGGCTGCTCGTTTAGAATTAGCAAATGAAAATCATGTTGTGTGTATTAATAAACAAAGATTTACAAGCGGCTGCAAAAGTTTGAATTAACAAACTGATTCCAACCGGCGGTTGTAGAGTTGACCGCTTGCGCTTTCCAATAGTTGGCAAACTAGCCACACGAGTGCAATTAGCAAATACGCCCAAAGATGGAATACTTGATGTTCCAAAGGCGGACGTCTAAAATAATCTAATATGCTCAATTTTAAATACAGTACAACACAGCTAAATTCAAAGCCGTTATATTATATTTAAGCCAATAAAAAATGTAGTACTTTTTGCGAACAACGATGTACTCAAAATAGCCACAAAATTTCTTGCACCCGACAATGGTCACTGCATTAGTTTGAAATAATAATAAAAAATAATAAATTGACAGGATAAATCAAAATTTTGACAAAAAATTCAATTATTTGAAGTCTCGCTCAAATTTTTATATATTATATTGAAAAAAGAAATTTGCAGAAATAAGATGAAGTATACATAACTTAATTATTTGTCTCTTGATTTTTGGATTTTACTGCTCACTCATGATACCAAGCATCGTTTTTAGTTGAGTTTGAGTTACACTCTGAGTTCAAATTTTTACATAGCAAGTTCTAGTTCAAATATTTGTTGAAAAAAATTTTGGAATTTTTCAATTTTAACACTCTTACGTTACAAAAAATTTCAGTTTTGATTCATTTTTTACAATATTTTCAAGTGTATTGTTGTTCAGTTTAAATTTATTGTTTTACAATGAATAAACTAGATAGTTAGTTAATTAGTAAACACAATTAATTAGCATTTGAAATAAATTTATGTAAGCTAAAGAATGATAAAAAATAAGGAACAATTGATATTGTGAGGCTTTAATGAATGTCAAAATGTAGCTTTAAAACTTAGCAAGTTTACTAGTGACTAAAAATTTAGGAAATGTAAAACCTAAATTTTACTTTTGTTTATTTTCATTCAGAAATATAGAAATACACATGTGAAATTCTACCTGGATTCTATTCTTATCAGATAGCAAAGACTTTGTAAAAATTATTAACACATCAGTTGCTTTCATAATTATGATAGTTATTGAAGTAAACTGATGCAATACATAACACACAGCATCTTAGCATTCACAATAAAATTGAGCTGCCAAAAAGTTAAAGCAGCTATTGAGAAGGTTGATTAAGATGCTGGTATGATTTTCAATTGTTATAGGATTCAAGGTCATGATCAAAATCATTGAGATTTTATAAAATAGTTGATAACCCTGATGGGAAGGATGAAAAACCCTGCAAGATATAAAAGCTAACAATTTTTCTAAATAGCTTTACAACCACAATTGATTTGCACTAATGTAATAATTAGTGTAGAGTCACTCAGGAATGTTCCCTTGATTATTTTTTATCATTTTGTGTTATCAAATAAATTTTACTATTTCATCCTTCAGATGACAAAATGATGACATTTTTTCTCTGTAGTTTTGTGGTGCTACTAATTATTGTCCAGTTGATTACATGGCATGTGTTACTGCTTGATTAAATTTGTGAGAGAAATGAATTATAGAAGTGTGCAGGTAAAATTCAAATCTTGTATAAATATGAATAATAGTGTAAATGGAGAAAATTGATTTTAGTTCACCAAAATTGTGTATATTTTCTACTGGAATTTGATTAAGTATCTATTTGCTATGATAATTGAGTAAGTTACCAGTGACAATTTGGGAGTTCCTCCTCTGATCTAGTGATGACAAATTGTTCCCATGACAGTTGCTGCTTTAGGTTTAAAAAATTGGTTGTCAAATGCAGCATGAAAATGCACAAAATTATTACACTGTCACTAAATCATGCCTTTTGGTAGCACAAATGCATGGCAATTACATGCTATTTATATATTGGCTGAGATCTAATAAAACAAACGAGAACATATATTAAGATAGATAATAAATGGTGAGAAACATAGGGCAGCACCACATGACTAAGTTAACAAACCACCCATATTAGATATTGCTTTGGCATGTTGCCATGTAAATTGGTTATCTTGGATGTCAGTTTCTTTCACTCTGGAATCAAAACAGTTACTTGTTACTAAGATAAATTGCAGTAATTTTAATAAAGAATATGTGTCCACTAAATAATAATCTTGGAAGGATTTGAGATAAATTTGGAAAATTTGAGATTTTCAAGAATGAAAAAAGTGCCAACCTTTCAGAATAGGGGAATATGTTCGTCCAAAACAATTATTGCAATTTTACTTTTTCGAAAATGAAATTATGAACTTGAAAAGCATTGTAAAAATTAGTATGTAAATTTACATTTTCTACATAAAAGGACAAAATTTGATCCTGAATGCTAAGTCATTTTATTATTTTTTACTTAAATGTGCATTAATATGATGCATTTAAACTTATTAATAAACAGCTTTTTACTGGGATAATACTCTTTTTAAATTAATTAAATTTGCACCTGGTGAATAGTTATTATATAGTTGAATAATTTTTGTTTTACTGCATGCAAATGGGGAATAGTTTCATTATTTTTCAGTTTCAATCAAAAAAGAAAATAATTACATAGACACATTTATATAATTGTATTTTGTAAAAAATTTTTGCACCAAGGACCTAGGTTCACGGGATCATGGAATTGTTAGCATTGATTAGATTATCTTCTTTTTGAGTCGGGTGTGCTCTTGCACTGAATTGTTCTTTGCGAATTTTTCTGTCATGGGTAAAATTACTTTCAAAACAATATTTAAATGGCGAACTTGTAGAATAGCGACACGCGGAGCACACGTAACAAGCGGACAAAGAATATTTAAGCATTATAGCTTAAAAAAATATGAAGTCATATAAAAGAAATTATTTTTAACTAACAAATTACAAAATATAACAAAATATTTAAAGAGATCCAAAGACTGTCAGCTTAAATCAAGGCTTTATCTTATGTGAAATTTCTTTAATTGGATTAAAACGGTCCCTCTTGTTTTTAGTAATGAATTACAGTTTGGAATATAATGAAATGAAAATTGTAGTAAATATTACAACTTATAAAGACCATTTTAAGTTGCAATTTACTGCTTATTTAATATAAATGTATTACTTAACAGATTTTACTTTCATAATCGTGATCACTCGAATATCGAATTCAAAGCTATTTTACTTGTAAAGGAGCAAAAGAGGACAATTGTTATTCCAATTAATTTAGAAATTTTACTTAAGATAGAGCCTTTATTTAAGCCAAAAATCTATGGATTCCTTTAAATATTTTGTTATATTTTGTAATTTTTTAGTTAAAAATAATTTCTTTTATATGACTTCATATTTTTATAAGCTATAATGCTTAAATATTTACCGCGTGCTATAATTTGATTAATTATGTAAAGTTATCGATCTATATCGATTATATTTTAATATTTTCATGTATTTTATTGCATTTCTCATCATTTTTTACCCTCTAATAGTGTTTATTTTGTCCGCGTGCATTCGCGTGGCACTATTCTGCACCTTCGCCTTTAAATTTATCTTAACCATTAAAATTTTTATATACGATCTAAATAGTTGAAGTTAACTTCAATACGAACTGAGCATGCTGCCTGCATGAATGAAGGAACATCCGACGTGATGGAACAGTTCAATAACCCTGAATCAAGCATACTCTTCGAAGAACATCTGTTCTCAATTTTACTGAACTTTCTTATGCATTGCGTGTTTGTCTAGTAAACGAGGCTGGCAATTTCATAAAGAATATTTTTGCCAAAAATGAGTAAATGAAATTGATTGCCATTTCTTTTTTATTTAGGCTGATTATATGGCTGCATTCAAGCTAGTCATTTCCGTCGTTGCTCTACACTTTCGCTTAGGATACTATCATCACTGTTGTGTCATAAGTAATCGTTCAGAACTTCAATGAATTCATATTGTAGAATCGTTGGCTGGTAGGGAAACTTAACTAGAAACTTAATTGACTCCGCAGAAGGTTTGAATAGCGTTTACATAACAGCCACGATTCCGGAAAAAGGAATAACACAGAATTTATAACATATAAATGTAACATTGGTAATTCATCCAAGTAACAAAACTACTTTAGGTAAGAACCAAGATGACCAATTCCTATGACTTCCAGCCGAAGCAGAACATCCAGGAGTAAAGTGCTTAACCTATTGACTGGTGCTACCCTATTTGTCTCACTTGCTTAATTTCTATCTCAATTCAGAAAA